>CAEFZY010006142.1:0-160447 GCA_903066815.1 Brachyrhaphis roseni
ATTGCTACATCCACCACAACGGCTTTCTTCTGTTGTTTATCCACCACGACAATGTCTGGTTGGTTCGCCCTTACCATATATATATATATATATATATATATATATATATATATATGTTGTTAGTTTATTACATGAAGTTCTGATTGGGCACACGATGAAACACTGATGTATGTGGTTGTAACACAACAAAATTTGGAAAAGTACAAGAGAGGTGAACACTTAAGGCATTTTAATTACTCATGCATTTGCAGAATACATTGTTGAATATTAAAAACATCTATTAATTGTCATTTTTCAGTTATAGGATCAGAATCATATTTATGGACCTAAATATCCTGAGCATCAGTGAATCAGCTAGAGAAAATGATTCTGTTTTAGGCTTTTGCTAATCTTAGACACATGTGTTTTACTGGCTCATTAAACCAGTTTTAGTCTTTTCAACATACATACGTTAACAACATCTGCAAAACCATCAATATAAACACGATGATTAGGTATTTATTTGTAGATAAGTAGCAGGATGTGGTGGATGCTCCTACCACCAACACATTGTGTTAGTATTTTTTTTTTCTATATTATTAGTTACAGCTTACAGTCTGTTTAAATTAGTTATCTCATTTAGACATATATTTTCTAATGGGTGCACACTTTAGTTAATGTCTGTCTGAGTGGTCAACTTACACTTGTTTTTTGTTTGAGGTGCTGCTGATTCAAACCAGCTGGAGGAGGAAACCTGGAACAAACCGTTTGTTTTTCTGAAAGACTGAAGGGGGGAGACTTTGTTGTTTCAAGTTGATCTTAATTAGTTCATTTTGTCACTTAAATATTCATTTATTATTTGTGCTAAGTTAAAGTTAGTTGTGCTTTATTTGTTCCATAGGATGCTTTAGCTAATTTTGAATTTGTTTGTTCTTTTGTTGCATTGTGCCTCCCTCATGTGGTAGTTCTAGGTTACTCCACCCCTATTTAAGCAGCCTTTTGTTCTTTGTTTGCAGGTCAGTTTTGTTTGTGTTCAGTTACAGTTCAGTTGACTTCAGTTAAATTGGGCCCAAATTTCTTTTTTATCCTTTTTGACTTATTCTTGCATTAAATCTTTAGACTTTGTTCACTATTTTTGGAAGAATTAAATTGAACTTTTTCTACTTTGAACCCTTTTTTGTCCTCGTTTGAGTTTGGTCCCTCACACAGGACAACAGCTTAAAAACTGCTGGACAACAAGTTCTACATCTACACTGAGAATAATAAAGTTTAAATTTAAAAACCTTATTCTTTAGAAAGGAAAATGTACATACACTGTGAATATGAAAAAGGGAGATTGCATAGCTATAGATATATATTATTGCTGGATCATCAGTTCACATGTGAATGGCTTAAATATCCCACAGAGAAAGTAAATTCTTCTGTGCACTGTGCTTATTTAAATACAACAAGGTGAGAAGTTCAGCTCGTAGGGGATTTTCTCTCAGCCACTCAGCTGCTTTCTGTGGGTTTGAGGGAATCAGATGAGCTCTCAGCACCTCATAAAGCCACCCCATAGTGGCCTCAGGCCTGTCAGGGCTCCAGCTAAGCAGGCACAGCCAAGTCAGTCCAGGACAAAGAGGACAGTATCCCCGATTCAATATTAGCCTCTTTCTGCTCCACGTGTCCAAAACTGGTCTCTCATGGTAGCTTTAAAACTGAGCACAATCTGAAGGGGAAAACACCTATAATAACACTAAAACACTTACTGAATTAATAGATTGGAGCTGTTTGTTCAGAAAGTATATTGTGTGCATTCAAGTAAACCATAAAACAGCCCATTTATTACAGATTTCTAAAAATCTTATACATTTTCTAGAAGGTCTATAGTACCAAGTAAAGTTTTATTAGTAAAAAGTTTGAGAAAAATCAAAAATTTGAGCTATTTCCAATTCCAACTATTGTCAAGGTTGTTGTTTTTTTTTTTCAAAACTAAACATTTTGCGCCATCTAATGTCTAAAGGTTGACATAGTTATGTGAATAACACAAATAAACATGAGCGCTAGAGGGCAGCAAATGTTTCTGTTGAAACATATGCTGCCCTGTAGAAGAAAACACTTCTCTGATGGAGTGTTTTCTTATATACCTGCTCTGCATATGTATATATAGATAAAACACAATAAATAAATGAATAAATGTCGTTATTTATAAGACAGACTTTTTATTATAATACACAATTTTTTTAGGTGAAGCTGTCTCTACTTTATCAACCACAACACGCTCTTATTAGGCCAGCTGTTGATTATAACACACTTTATTCAGCATAACAGAACTTCCACTATCAGAGGTTAGTTTTTAGAATAAATCCCCCCACATTGTAACCTTTACTGTGATATTTAGCATAGAACCCCTAAAAGTTTATTTTGACAGTTTTGCTTATTGTTGAAAAAATGACCATTCAGAGTTATAAATAGATATCAAAACTAATGTACTGTATGATTTATCAATCTAAAAAAAATATATGTATATTTTTTGGGCAAATTAAGTTTTTACCTCAGTGGTTACATCCCAAAAATAAAGTTTGTCAAGTGATTTCCTTTTTCATTTTACCTGAGCCTGGAGTTGATGTATTTAAATTTCACAATTTTCAGAACTATTGATATCCAGTGATCTTAAAAAGTGTCTCTATTGTTTTCTTTTTTACTTTGACCTCAATGCCTGTAGAAATTAGCTGCAAATCTGATCAGCCCAAATGAAGTGCCATTTTGTATTTCATATGAAACTATGTGTTAGTAGTAGCTATTGTACTGCTTGACAAAAATATATTGATACAAGTCCCTTTAATTTAACAGAGGGCACTATAACAAGTAAGACAGCCAGACAATAATGTAGCTCTGTAAAACGTGTTATCTTTTGATTCCAAGTTTTAAATTTGCTTAAACATTTCATAAGGTCTGGTTCAGTTTTAAATTCCCTTGCAGTTAGGAACAATGTGAACTATGAGGTTCAAATACTCAGAAAAAGAACCCAGAATAGCTAATTGAAAGCAGGTGTGAAGTTAAAATACAGGAGTGTTTTGCTTTATTCGGAAATTGTTTCAAACAAAATAAAAAGAAAAAGGTTTATGAAAACAGTGCATCAACATAAGAGACAAAACCAATAAATTATTAAAAACGGGATCTCTTTGTAGTCTTTATAGCTGTGCTTTCTGAAAACTACACATATTCTTGTACCACACAAAAATAATATGGTAATGTGGTCTAATTAGGCCTTCTGTTACATTGTGTTGTGATAAATAGACAATGGTAGACAATGAAAATCAAACAGATTTTATTCCCACAGTTCAAAATGGAGCATTTTAAGTTTATGAAAAAAAAAACAAAATTCCCGGATATGTATTCCAAGCTCCAGATGAGATCTGTTTTTACAACAAGCACTTCAACATATTATTCTTGGTCTATTAGCAACCTGAGCTTTCAGTAAGTAATAGCTTTGGTGATATACTTTTTCTAAATAAATACATTTTAATAAAACAAAATCCTATTGTTTTTTCAATCATCTTATTCTCCTTATGCATCTTAGTGTTACTAGTAATATGAATTTAAGAACAAACATAAGCTGGGCAACAACCATTATTTAAAGCTGTGAGATATTTTTGAATCAGTCTGTGGTTTAGGCCCAGATAATCTAGTGCAACTGCATTTCCAACTGGTGATAGTACAGTGAGAGAGAGCAGCAAAAGAAAGGCCAAACATACACCTCCTTGTTCTGTCCTGGACTTTTTCCTGTTCTTTGTTTCTCAGTGAAGTATTTGGTGCAAGTATCTCTCTGGATTACTTTCTCCTGTCCTCCTCAGTCCTGAGCTGGTTCTAGTCGCTCTGTCAAAGTTTCCATTAGGGTTTTGTTTCTCAGTTAGCACTGATTCGGCACCAATCTCTCCTGAAGTCGCTTCAAATGAGGAGTGTCTGTAGGAGTCTGGACTTCTCTTTGTCTCGACTCTAAAATCCCTGTCCTCGCCAGCGTCTTTTCCCTGTCTCCTCGGAGAGGTCTCTCCAATCCTAAGCAACAGAGATTATTGTTAGAGACGAGAATGGTCATTACAGGTGAAAGCTTAGTATATAGCAATGCATGATATGTTGGTATTAACATAAGAGTCGGCCAATGTTAGAACAGAATAGAAATACAAATAACCTTCATTGTTCCTCTGTGGGGAAATTCACTTTGTCTTTTTTGTACTTATCTGTATGTTTCTCATATGCAACTCTGGGTGACTATTAATAATCAATGTTTATTTCCATCTTGTTGCTGATTGTGTGTTTTAGGAAGAGGAAAGCCATGTGGTATTTGTTTGGGTATGTGACTTAGATCAGTACCTCCCTAATATGTGGGTGGTTGTACCTGAGGTGACTGAAGGCTTGCAGCCAATGCGAGCCCATCGCATCTCTTCCGTTGGTCCTCAGTGCTCCGCGGTGACCTCGTCTCCGAAGCGCTGTTAAGGCCTGAGCGAGTTCAGCCTCGTCCCTGTGTCCCCAGACGAGCTGGGCCCTCTGCTCGGCATCCTTATCTCCAGCTGCCCTAAACAACCTCTGGAGCTGCCACAGGTTCACAGCGCTGAAAATGTTTCCTGAGCCAGACTTCCTGTTCCTCCTCTTGGCCAGACGCCATAAGGAGGATGGACCCACAGAGGGAGAAGCGGAGGCAGATCTGGTATCCATCCAGAGAGAGGTGGTAGAGGTAGCAGACACACGATTTACACAGGCTTTGTTCTGTGGGAAGAGGAGGAATTGTTTCAGATAAATGTGTTGACCAAAAGAGAAAAGGTTGAAAGGGTATATAACAAGTGACTTCATCAAATTCATCTGCTTCTGGTGCTTTATCAATGACAAAGAAGTGAGTCCTGCTGAGCCAGGAATTGGGTACAAAACCACATCCTCACTCCATGGGAGTAAGTAAAACCGCAAGACAGCAGCTGTCATTTGGCTGAGAATCCTCCAGTCAGCTCCGACTCTTTAATCCTGCTTGAAAGCAAGTGACGATCAGCACTTTAAAGCCCATTACACTTCAGATGGTAACTTTGTCTTCCTGTACGCACATCCGTTAGAAAGTGGGACAATCAGAACTCGGTGCTTATTGAATGGCAAAAGTCACAGCTGAGTGACTGCTTTCTGCTCAAAGTGTTTTCTGCTTAAGCTGTTCAAATGAAAATATGTCAAAGAAATGGGGCACAAAATTTCTCTTTACACAACAGATAAGACGACAAAATACAACCCTCGAATGTAAAGTCAGAGCGGTTCCCGAAATGTCAATTTATCGCTAATTTGGTAAATGTCAGCTATTTTAAAGTCACAAAGTTTACTCTCATTACTAGTTAATTACTGCTGAGTGTTTCTTTTTTCCCCAAATACCCTGGAATATGACTATATGATAAAAATGTGGCTTCATCAAGAAACATATTTTTACCTTCCATGTAAAATAAAGTAGCAACTTATTTTCCCAAAGTTTTTACTTTTGAGTTCGCAGTCACACACATAAATAAAAAAAACCACACTATGCCTTGCAAAAAACAGCAATTCCCCATTATCTTTTTTCATATTTTTGCAATATGAAAAACACAAACTTCAATATACTTTCTTAGTATGTTATTTATGTGATACAGCACAAAACGGTGGAGGACAGGGGGTTTTATTCTGATACCCAGGAATTAAGTCAAGTGCACACACATAGAGTCCTCCTGTGTGGAATTTATTCTCAAAATAAATACATCTGTTCTGTGTATTGTTCAGAGGTTTGGAGGAGAACATTAGAGAAGAAAAAGCATCATAAGAACCTAAGAAACACAACAGACAGGTAGAAGGTTGTAGAGAAGAATGAAGCAGGAATCGGTAAAGTAATCTCATAAAGCTATGTTCAGTCCATCATCTAAAAATAAAAAAAATCTGCGACAGAGCTGCAAACCTGCCAAGACATGGACAACCATCTACACCAGGGGTCTGTTTGCTGAGGCTCCAGGCAGGTCATTAGGCTCTTAGTTTAACCAGTTCTTCTATTTAAATAGTCAATATTTTATCTCACTATAAAAATAATAGGTCTATATTCCTGCTATGGTATATTATTTAACACGCTATGTACTCTATATTTTAAAACAGCGCAACTTTCCTAAAATGGGATCAAACAAACTCAATTGATGTTGGTATAGCAATCTGCAGCCTTTTTAAATAGAGCTTGCATGTGGGGGTCTTTTCTGAGTAATATGCCATTTTTATAAAGACGATTTGCTGCTTAAGAAGAAAGATAATTTAGCTTGTGCATGGTAAAAATTTCTCTTTGAACTTTTGTCTATGTTAAGAGGCTATGTGAGGAGAACTTTAATAAGAGAAGCAGGAAAGCTTCTATCTATC
The DNA here is from genome assembly GCA_903066815.1 of Brachyrhaphis roseni. Classification (NCBI taxonomy): domain Eukaryota; kingdom Metazoa; phylum Chordata; class Actinopteri; order Cyprinodontiformes; family Poeciliidae; genus Brachyrhaphis; species Brachyrhaphis roseni. The sequence continues at coordinate 6,358 of CAEFZY010006142.1, forward strand.
AGGTGGGAAAATCTATTAGCAGTGCGTTCCACAAACCTGGTCTTTATAGAAGAGAGAAAAAAACACTGCTTGCATTTTCCACCACTATGGGGCATAGCAAATTAGTGGAAGAACCCTATTCTGTTCAAATGAAACCAACATCCAAAAGGATCTGTGTGATGGATAACTCATGCTGCACTGCACATCACCCTGAACAAATAAAATTAAAAATTCAAGGGATTTACATACTTTTCCTGGCACTGCATGTTCCTTTACTACATTCAACCCTTTCACAGTTATTTCACATTTATTCTTATTATTAAGGTAATAAAAAGTGATTTATTTCCAGCAGATCATTTTAAAAAATTACATGTTTAAAGCAGCTCCTCGTTATTCACTACTTTGTTAATCAAAGTGAGTTTCACATCCTCTTTTAGTTTAGCTGAAAGCTGCACAGTCTCTGTGCCCATGAAGCCAGAGCACAGCATACTGTCTCTATTATACATTAACTAGTACAACGGGTTTCACAACTGTCAATGATTGCAATCAGCTCATGCAACATTTAACACTCCACGTTTGCTCTTTTATAAGAAAATCACGACCTGCAAAAAACAATTGTCTTAAGGTACTTTTGAACTGCCTTGTTGCTGAAATATTCAGTGCATTCAAACTTGACGAAGTGCATAATAGTTGCATGAAGATTGCTGGGATAAACTACTTTCAGAAGGAAAGGATGAAAAGTTTGATAATGTGAAAAATAACAGTGATAATAATAATAGTAGTAATAATAATAATAATAATGGAGGCTTACCTGAAGATTTAGTCCATCTTTCCCTGGTGCTCCACTGTTTATTAAATAGAGCAGAAACCGCAGTAGGAGCCGACAGATTGGTGTAGCTCTGTTTGTGGAGCTTCGATTTGGCTCCTTTCAGTTGAGTGTCATTTATAAATCAGTGACGTAAATATAGACTAATAGGAATGGAGAGACGCGCATGCGCCCGCCTCTGGAGTCTGGCGAAACTTGTCATTTCAACCAATAACGAGTCTGGAGGGGTGTGGATGGCTCTTGGCTCCGCCCACTGGCCACGTCGGGCGTTCAGGTCGTAAGCTCATTGACGTCAATGAGCCTGGCTGGAGCGAGGAGCGGCTGTCATTAATGTGAGAAAGAAAGTAACATGTGACGATCCTGCGCTGGGATGACGCATGCAGAGCTCATGAGCAGCGGAGCTCTATCAACAGAGTTGGCCTTATTAAGAAAAGTCCCAATGGTGACCAGTCAATAAATAACGATGCAGACTGGTTAGTCGAATAAGCTCCACATAGGCTTATAGATTTATCTAAAACTGTGCATGTGCATTAACTGGGAGAAAACAACTACTACGTGCAAGGATGAAAACACCGAGAGTCCGTGTCGATGTCGTTGCCATGTTGTGAGGGGCGGTTTCGTTGAGACACACACCGTGAAACGTCCTTGTTTCTCTTCAGAAATTAAAGGAATAGAGAAAATAAAAGAAAAATAATAACCTTTTCTTTTCTATAGAGCATATTTCTACCAAGTTCGGTCAACTCCTATCACATCAAAAGCACCAAAAAAAAGTTAGAATAAGTGTAAAAGTTGGACATTTTCTGTCAAAGAAGGTGAAACTCATATGACATAAATTTATTACACATAAAGTGAAATATATGTTTGCGGTTTTTATTATGGTTAGAGATAATGAAATCCTAAATTCTGTGTCTCAGAAAGTTACAATTTTACAGAAAATCGTTTTTTAAAAATTACATTTTAACTTAAGGCTTGAACAAACACGTGAATAGCTCACTTTATGTGTATTGAATCTATAATATATGATTTAAATCTTTTCAAATTACTTTTTACTGCAATCATTTTTAATTGTAGTAGTAATAACAATAATAGGCATTTACTAGTTATTTATTATGATGATAAATAATGGCAATATTATTTATCATAATATTGCCATCTGTCATTGCCAATATAAATCGGTTAAACGTAAGGTTTTGTGTTTCCTAAACTTGGAAAGCCCTGTTTCCGAGCACCGTTATCCTTATTTCCAAGGCAAAGTTGCCACTCCCAGCATGACTGATGGATCTGGACAAAGACGTCCATGGCCTCTCTGTTCTGCGTCTGCGAGCCTGAGGAGGAGTAGAGTTTGAATTACAAGACGCCCCCTCCACGGACTGTGGATTCAGCGGAGGAAACGGAAAAGACGAAACATAGCCTGCAAGAAGGCTTGTCATTTCAAAACCCCGGGCTGTGGAAAGAACAGAGAGTCCCTCTTTATTCCCAAACTTTGGTTTCTTTTATTGGACCTCAGATCCTCCTGTGAAGATTACTTTACTTACACATTTTTTGACCATCTTTTCTCCAGCTGTTTGCAGCTGGCAAAAAGCACCCGCCCCGTTCGGGAGAAGAGGAAGAAAAAAAGCTCGAGTCTGAGCGGAGAAGAGAACAGAGAGAGAGAAAAGAGAGTGAGAGAGATGGCACCCCAACTTCCCCAGCCTCAGGTGAGGAGCAACATTTCCAAGTTCCTCCGGAGCTTCTTGGGAATCACCCGGATCCTGCAGATCGTGTTCGGAGCTGGGCTGTGGATCACAGTTGCTGCCAACAAGTACGATGGCCCCATCCACTTCGTCCTGTTCGTCGCTGTCCTGTTCTGGCTCCTCACCCTCGCCCTGTTCTTCATCACCCTCCTGGACAAGCAGGACCTGGTCCCTCTGCTGGGAGGAGAGCGCTGGCTCTGCACCAACCTGACGCACGACGTGGCCGCAGCCGCGCTTTACCTGCCGGCCATCGGAGTCATGTTCTACAAGACGGAGAGCTACTCCTACTGCAACCTGGACCAGTACCAGCACTCTTGCCTGTATAAGGTCTACCTGACGGCAGCCGTGTTTGCCTGTCTGTGCTGCCTGAGCTACCTCCTGTCGATCATCTATGGAGGGTGCAGAAAGAGCCGAGGAGAACAGACTGTCATCTGACGACACTAAATCAGGTTGAGATGAGGTATGGAAGAGGAGTACCCACTGCAAGATGAGGAATAGTTCCCTTCACTGTAATTTTACTCAAGAACTGCCTCTACTGTCTCCCATCGTGGCTGTTATTGCATGAAAAGCAGCTCCAGGTACAAAGGTCAAGAACCCCTTGAGAGGGTTTGATTGGTTGGAGTACAAGTCTCAGTATTACTGCCGTTTCCATCACAGACAATAGTGTAAACAATAATGCAGAACTTTTCTTGAGAAGCATTTTTATATGTAGCCTAATGGAAAATAGTCTTAGTATACATTTTAACTCGGTTCTAAATCACCGAAATGCTGCAGATTTATTATGACAATTTTTTTTATTTTTTTTATCTTCTTACACATTTTTTGAATAATGACATTTTCTACAGATAACAGACATCGACTCACAACGGTTTTTTCTTTTGTCTGTATTGCAAAACATCCAGTTACAACCTCCGGGATGTGAATGGTGCTGTATGCTGAACAAATATGCTCCTAATATAATTTCAGAGAATATGAATAAAGATGCCCTGGTTGAGGATCAATGAGATGTTTCTTTACTTTACTAAATTTTATTAAAAGCAACCATGCACAGTGCTAATTCTTTGTTAAAATCACAACAGAAATCCCACTTGTTGTTCAACTTGAAACTTGCACACTTTTAACTTGAGATTCAGTGTCTTTCCCAGATTTGAGTTTTTATTTCAAGGCAAAGCAGACATAGTATATTTGTGACAGAATGTATCCTGTAAGTGGGACCTTGTCTAAATTTTGCTTAGGATCTTATGACTTTGGATTGACCTCATAAATAATAATTTTTATTAAAAAGATTAAAAAGTCAAACTCTGAGTTTGACTTTTTAGCTTTTGAGGCTTTTAATAATATAATATTTATATAATATTTCTATTGCTAATATTTCTAATGATAGTAATGTATCCCTTATCAGTCTTAATAGCTCTAACAGTAACTCATCTGTAACACAAATGTTGCATTCATGTCTGCTAAGCTTCAGTCTGTAAATTGTTCCCTATGTCTACAGTTCTGAAAATCATATATATGAGCAAATTTTTGCCAATGATTCAAAAAAGTTAAAGACAGTTGTGCTTAAATACTTTGAAAAAAACTAAAAGCAAATAACTTTATGTAGAACCCTGAAATATATCATAAGTCTGAGATATAACAGAAGTCGGTCAACCAGAGTGATCATAGTTTGATCAGGGGTAACACCTGTCATAATTTACAAGAGCCAAGTGGCCCACACAGGAATCAGGCAAAAATCAATTGGAATACAATGTAAGATTCTAAGAGGTTTGATCATTTTAATGACAATTTAATCTTACAATGCACAAAAATACCTACTGAGAATGACTAATTAACTTTATTCACTAAGGATCATTATCTAGGTAAAAGTTGTTTTTCACAGATATGAAGCAGGAAGTCAGAATTAAGAAAGGGCAAAATGACAATAAATGAGGGTATGAATTTGAAAAGGTGCAAATTCACCCAGAGCTGTTAAACAATATCTCTATCTGTGTATTAACTATCTCTGTAGATATTTAAAAAAAAAAAAAAAAAAGCAAGAGCCTCTCACACAGACATCTATCTGACTAATGTGTGCACATAGTGCATGAGTAAGAATATGTGTTATGCCTTTAAATTAATCTGGAAGGAGGCTCTTACCGGAACAGTTTGTCTGGGTTCTGGAGGTGGGGTGAAACTTCAGCCAACGAAAGTAAAGCCAAATATAGATGATTCAGTGCCTCATCTGTATGCAGTTTCAAAACATGCTCCCAATTATGTTGCTTTGAAAACACTTATTTCCAACAAAAACACTGCAAATATAGCAACTTCCATGCTTTTAGAACAAGAGATAAACTTCATAGTAATATCTGTGTTTCTTTTATTTATTTTTGCAATCAGGATGCAGAATATAGAGCTAAACAAAAAAGATGCACACTTGTTTGCATCTTGAACTTAATGGGTATCTTTTTTATGGGGTGGGAAGATGGGGTAGGGGAGGGCATCAAAATGGAAACATGTTGTCTTAAGTCCCGATTCACAATGAGAGATGAGGGGTGTGCAGTTAAAATCATCTGTGCGAATGAAGATAGCGTACAACCTGAGCTGCAAGAATGGTGCAGAGGGTTAATGTTAACCAGCTGCAGCACAAGGACAGAAATTTATGTACTTCTGAAGACGAAATTGAGCCTCCCCTCACACACACTCACTCCCACCCACCCTTCTCCCTGTGGAGACTTCTGGAGAAATGTTGTCCTGTCCACGTGTCCCTGCCTGCGGAAACATAACTGGTTCACGCAGCTAAATGGAGGCAGTTCATTAGTCTTGTGTGCAGCCTACACAAAGTAATAATCATGAGGTAATAAGTAATTGACAGTAAATAAAGTAAATCATTTACGTTTTGTTTCGCTCAAAAACTTGCTGACAATTAAGGCCAAAGGAAGATTCTCTAGATTTGCCATTAAGGTTCTGGCAATAAAGTGTTTTCTGTTACTATACCATCCAGCTTTTAATGGTTGAGAAAAAGAAGTTAAATCCTAAGTATTTACATTCTATGTAATAATAAAGCAAATTACTTTCAAACGGGTTTGAACACGACAAAAATGATTGTTTTGTGTTTTTTGTTCCATCTGCACAGACAGTTTAAAAAGCACAGACATTACTATTAGGGTATGTAGAGACAGGCACAATCATGGAGTGCCAGCTGTATGATTTCTGTTGGCTCGTCATCCAATGAGACATTTTCTGTATGGACTCTCCCACCCATCTGTGAGTGTTATTATAACCCCTCCACACATGTTCTCTTCCCCTTCCTGGAAGTAGAGCATCCTGTTGAATGAAGCTGCAATGGGGAAAAATCTAATAGGCATGTCAGTCACTGACTAATAAATGCATAATTTTTCTGAGCAAATGCTTAGATGTACATTACAGGAACTGACTTTTACTTTAAATGAAATATTGTTCATCTTTTGGATTGAGTAACATCTAACTTTGTATCACACCCCTTCTTTAAAATTGGAATCACAATTTACTACAAGTTTGTTCCCAGATAACATGGCCCAGTGTAAAGTGCGATTAGAACAGGTTGCAGTAATTAATCAATGTAAAAAGAATATGATGAATTCTTGCTCAGAAATAGTTGTTCAAGAAATGCACGCAGATTTTGATACTGACAACACTTTCCATATAATAAAATGTAGAAACAGCAATGTCAAAGCACAGGGAGTGTGGTGCAGTGCTGTAAAATAGAAAATGGATTAGTGGTGAAATAAGTATCCCTTTTTATTTTGAAAGTTGGGGAAGTTGAGTCAGAAATGCAAAGACTGAGAAGTAAGGTTATCCCAAGTGAAGGTATTTGGGATGTTACCAGACTGTGAAAGACAAGATGAACAAATAGTTTACATAATTAAGAAAAATGCTGCAAAACCTCAAATTGAAAATACATGATTGTCAGTATATCAGTGATATAAGCAAGTCATGTTGGTGGTCCAGAGAAATATAGTAAGTGAGAAGAGGCTGAAGACATTAAATGATCTTTTGATCTTGAGAAAACATGGCCTTAAAAGCATTCTTTAAAAGAATACAAAGTGAAAATTTTCTATAGAGTGAAAAAATATATGGCCCAGTGAACAATGATACAGCATGTAGTCTCTAAAACTCCAGATCAGCAATTCAGCCCAAAAATATTTAAGTTTAAAGTAACACTTTGATTTTACTAATGTGTTGCTTTTGATTGGAAATAATGTTAACATTTTGGAGTGGAGCACTGTTGCCTTTCAGCAAGAAGGTCCTGGGTTCACATCCTGGCCCAAAGTCTTTCTGCATGGAGTTTGCATGAGTGGGTTCTCTCCAGGTATTGCGGTTTTCTCCACAGTCCAAAAACATGACTGTCAGGTTTATTGGTCTCTCTAAATTCTCCGTAGGTTTGGGTGCGTGCGTACATAGTTGTTTGTGGTGCAGCCATGGTCCTGACCCAAATCTGATGGTGAATCCGTGGAGAGAGATGAAGATTAGGACAGAGCTCATCGGCATCTGTTGAAAAGTAGTAAGACATTTAACGTATTTCAGCATATTCAGCAAATTAATATTTTGATGTTCACTGGAATGTATAAAAATCCTTTCAGCAACTCGGCAGGCCCATGGAAGCTTCCACAATACATCTACACCCATGTTTGAGGTGAGTAACTACTGCTGGAAGTGTCCACTTAGTCAGCATGTTCTATTTTTTTTCTTTGTTTTCTTCCTGTCTGGCCCAAGTGTCTACAAGTTCTCACATGAAAGACGAAAACAAAGACGCTCACACAGCAGTGCCCTTTATAACCACACTTTCAACAGCTACTGCTGAGATGCACATTCCACTGCCAAGGAGACACAAAGAGGGGTCCAAAAACCACATGAAGGAAAAACGAACAAGTGAGTGAGGAGAAGAAGAAAAAAGACCAAAACTAGGGAACTCTGTGACAATATCTAAAAACAGGAATTTGATATCTTCAATTCCTGTCTGTGAGAGGATTGAATCAGCATGTTGTGAGTGGCAGCTTTGTTTGTCTCTGATACTGCAGTTTATGGTTTCCTTATTCACTTATGCAAGGAAACCATAAACATCTGTTAGAGCAGCACTTGGAAAAGCTATAACTCTGAATAGGCCTTGTGTCCATGTGTTGTGTGAGGGCAGGCAGAGGGAAATGGTGATTGCTATTTATAGAGCTTTGAAAATACCACCACTTCCTTTAATCTGCCAGTCTTTGGCTAACTATTCATGCAGAATGTATTACAGAAAGAATGAGCTTAAGGAGCTGAAAGGAGAAGGGAATGGCTCCATAAAATGACAGATTTCCTGTGTTACATCGTAAAGTTTCTGAAACGCAAGTGTACATATTTGCTGCTGTACCTTTGTTTACCATTAATAAAACTTGTACCTTCTTAAAGCATCACATTTGTACCCACAACTGTCACATTTCCATGTGATTCTTTATAATTGTTGCTTGCTGTTGTTTCCTGTGTAATGTTCGTTGATAGAAAAATTGCCTCCCAGTGTTGATGATGGCTCTTCTGATAACAGCTAACAAGGCTGGTAACTGTTTTCAGGCAAGCTTCCGCCATCAGTCTCAAGCCACATGGGCTAAATTCGCATTTCACAATAATCAATTGTTGTAGACACAGAGTTAAAAAAAAAAAAAAAAATCTCTAACTGAATTTTAATTCTTCTCATCTGTTTGCAATTATTCATTAATCCACCAAGTGGCACCATGGAGTTCTAAAAAGCTGTCTTATGATGCTGTGAAAAAATGTTTTCTCTCTTACAAATGTCTTCTAACTTCCGATCTGCAAACATGTTTTATGTTAGACAAAGATTACCTGAGTACAAACAAGAAGTACCTTTTAAACCTTTGTCTCAATAACTGCCATCAAGCATTTGTTTGAAGTCGTAACAAGTCTCTTAAATCTATAATGGGGGATTGTGGTCAGTTCTTCAAAGAGGTGAATTATTTCAGCCATGCTGGATAGTTTTCAAGCATGAATCATGAGTTTCAATTATGAGATCATCACAGCATCTTTATCAGATTTGAATCAGTTTTAATTAAGTACAAAACCTTCATTTTCTTTTTTCTTTTTTTTTAGCCATTCAGATGGGTACTTGCTGATGTGTTTTGGATCATTGTCATGCTGCACAACCCGAATTAACTTAGACTCAATGATGTCACAAACTAGTGGCCACACATTCTCATTTAGAATTTTCTCAGAGATATAGAATGTAAAAAAATTAAGCAAATTTAGAATGCTTATTGTTCATAAGCATACATTTTAATTAGCAGTGTAAGGATGAGCTTGAATGTCCAGTCAGTCGCTCTCATCAAACCAAAGAAAAGCCACAAAACAGCAAACTACATTATATAATCAAAAAGCAGTAATGACTAGAGAAAGGACAGAGCAGTTTTTACAAGAAAGTGAGAGTGTGTGTGTATATACAAAATTAACAAATAGCACTGATATTAGATCAAGCACGTCGCTATTTTATATAAAAATTAAAAGATTGTGAAGGGATAAAGATCTTTTTCAAACAAAGATTATTTCTCAGCAGTATATAGCATACTAAGCAAAGAAAGAATTGAAAAAAAAAAAAAACCTATATTGTTCCATAAACTGTATAGGGAAGAGGGAACTACATACACATTAACGGCACATTGCACAACACAACTCTGTCTTTATTACAAAGTGCCATTAACAAGTAAATGTGAACACCTTTCCTTATAATTCTTATTTTACAAACTTTTTCAATATTTTATCAGCACGATTTAGATATAGTTTATATTACTATTTTTTTACTGCCAGCATTATTATTTTTAACTTGCTTAAATTATTAGATATATAGAATCAATGTACATCATGAAGGTCACGTCTGATGACGCCCTCCACTACTATTGGTTGAGAAATAACATTGACGGATTCTGATTGGATATAAAAGCCAGGAAGTGAGACAATAACCAATCCTCAGAATAAAAGCGTTTGAAAGCAAAGATTTGACCTGTCTGCTTCTTGGAGCCGCAAGCTCTCAGCTTACCATCATCATCATCATCAGCTGTTTGAATCAACTTGATAGTTTATATTTATTTTAACAATCGAAGGTTGCAGAGCAGTATTGAACATGGCGGCCTTCAAATTGGTGCTGATTCGCCACGGAGAGAGCAACTGGAACCAGGAGAATCGTTTCTGCGGCTGGTTCGATGCAGATTTGAGCGAAACCGGGGAGAAGGAGGCGAAGAGAGGAGGACAGGCTCTTAAAGGTGTGGGGGCTACTGGCGTTTTATAATTGTCTGCGGCAATCCGGCGTGATGTTATTCCAGACATGCAACAGTGAGTTGCATCATTGCAGCTGCATGCATCAGGTCGCAAACCGACACTGAACGAGATTAATAAAAAAGTGCTGTTAACGTGGTGCGAGTGCAATAACATTACACAGGACCATAGCAGGGTTGTTGAAAATGTTTCTTTTCCAGGTCAAGGAGAGATGACAATGGGTTACAGTTAAATAGTCAGGTAGTCGGGAATGACAGTTTCTGCAAATCATTCTAAGTCATTTTTCAAGCAATAAGATACAGAAATGTTCTAAACGAAATCAAGGATCCTGTTGTGTAAATCAAAAAGAAATTTTAAGAAAAAATCATTTTATGACTCTTCAGTGAGAAGAAATATCATATTCCCAACCCTAATTTACTGTTATATCTTCATATTAATATTTTGGGTGTTTTTCCTTAACAATTGTTCATAAAACATGTTTCACATAGCATTCAGTTGTACAGTTTTATTTATTTATTTATCACACCCTTTCACAATAAATGTCATCTCCAGGCACTACAAAATAGATTCATCCATCAAAGGACTGTTATTTATAAAAAAAAAAATGAAAAAAAAGCAACAGAATTGGCAGAGAAAACCATAAACAGTTGTTAACTAGGAAAATCCTGAATAGTGCATTATATACAATGTAGAATCCAATTGAGTCTGAATTTAATTCACGTGCATCTAATTAATTCCAACTCCTATCCAAATCACTTGGTCAGATTTATAGATCCAGTCAAAGTTAGTCCTACTTGTGGAATACAATAAATTTCACTGATGATCTATTTCCAAGTGTTAAAAAAAAAAATCTAACATTGAATTTTTACAACAGAGATCCTGGATTATGTTTTATGAGTAAAATGCAAATTTCATATTCTGCAAATTGGTTCAAAATGTTATGATGCTAATAAAATAAGTTTATGATTAACACAATTGTCTTTGTGTCTCTCTGCATTTCACAGATGCTGGTTTTGAGTTTGATCTCTGCTACACCTCTGTATTGAAGCGGGCCATCAGGACCTTGTGGCTCGTCTTAGACGGCATTGATCAAATGTGGGTGCCAGTCCATCGGACCTGGCGGCTCAATGAGCGCCATTATGGAGGTCTAACTGGGCTCAACAAAGCTGAGACAGCGGCTAAGCATGGAGAGGCCCAAGTGAAAATCTGGAGGCGCTCATTTGACATCCCTCCTCCCTCCATGGGCCCAGACCATGACTACTACACTATCATCAGCAAGGTTTGATATGATTATCTCCAGTGTAAATACACAGACAATCAGCTATGTTGGCATTCAGATTTTGTACATGTTGACCGGCTTAGTGCTTGCACATTATAACAAAATGGAGGCATGCCTTGTATATTTTTCCGGCCAGTCTGAATGATAACTGACATACCTGCAATATTTAAAGGACAATATTGGGTTTAAGGAATATGGAACGAAACATGATAACCACTGGAATTCAATTCCCTTTTGTTTGCTTGCAACACCCTAATGTTATTGCCTAACAGCATGTCTAGTGAGAGTTAATATGTGACTGGCACGACAGAGTACTTCTGGGTGTAAGTTCAAAGTTCAGATAAGCTGGAAGCCACATGGTCATATTTTGAAATGGTTAGGCAGATATAAAGGTGAGGAAACTTGTATCACTGTTACTGGTGCAGCGACTAGTTCAAGAAACATCTTAAATGTGGTAAATAAAATAAATTACAGTGCATCTGCACTGCATGTTCAAGCTTTAGACAGAACCTTCCAAACGTATCGATACCCATTTAACTCTCTTTGGATTTTGTCACAGCTATGAACTTCAATTTATTTATTTGGGATTTTATGTGATACTCCAAAAACCAGCACATAATGATCAATTTCCCTTTTCTTGCAAAAGAAAAGCATTCCCACAGCATGTTGCTATTTCCACACTGCAGGGATGGTGTTTTTAGGTGATGTGGAGGTTTGCATGCTGGCCAAACAGGTCCACTTTTTCCTTATTAGACCTGAGCATGTCTCCCTTGTGTCCTCTATACATTTTCTGGTCATCTGCAAGCAGTGTTTCTTTTGAGTTTCTGTTATTAATTATTCTTTCCACTCTCCCAATAAAGGGTGTATTACAGTGTACAAGTAATAATTGTTCTGTCATATGAGCCTCCTACACCTTCGGCTCCTTGGTTGCCTTTGTGATTGATGATCTCCTTGTCCATTCTGTCAGTTTTAATTGATGGCCTTATCTTGGTTTAGTTTTCTGCTATTTTAAACAACTGATTAAACTAAACGTTTCCACAAATTTATTGAATTTACAAACCTGCTTCAGACAGCTTGGTGCAAGTACATATGTAAGGCACTGGTTTGTGCACCGTTTGGAAACCAATTTATGCCCAAGTGCTAGTAAAAGAGTTCAAAATATCTTTTGTTTCTTCTTTTCTGTCCAACCTTACATTCTGGTGTGGTTTTCTTTGCAGGATCGTCGCTATGCAGACCTAACTGAGGACCAGCTGCCATCCTGTGAGAGCCTGAAGGACACCATTGCACGTGCACTGCCTTTCTGGAATGAGGAGATTGCCCCTCAGATCAAACAGGGGAAACGGGTGCTCATTGCTGCCCATGGAAACAGTTTGAGGGGAATTGTGAAGCACTTGGAGGGTGGGTGCCGATGCACTTTACAATTCACTCTAAAAATATATTCTTCATTACTTAGTGTCAATTAGTTTTCTTTGAACACACGTTTTCAACAAGCAGGATTGACATGCAAAAAGTTTCCTATAAATCAGTGGAATAATTTATCCATTATTGAGAATTAGCTTTCTGTGTGTAACAATCCATAGGAATGTCAGACGAAGCCATCATGGAGCTGAACCTGCCAACTGGCATCCCGATCCTCTATGAGCTCGACAAGAATCTGAAGCCAGTGAAGCCTATGCAGTTTCTGGGAGACGAGGAGACTGTACGCAAAGCCATGGAGGCTGTTGCTGCTCAAGGAAAAGCCAAGAAGTAACAAGAGAGAAATGAATAAATAAATAACAAACATAATAGTCTATTTAGTGTGAAGGTATAAGTAATCCCTGAAGGCTGACCTCAGATTAGTGTGTTTCCCAAATAGTGATATGTTTCAGGTTCTACAGTATGAACAAAATGCTATAGATTGTTCTTCTGGCTTCAAGCAGGGCAAGTCACAGATATGGATGGATATATTTCAGAGAAATTGAAACCACAGCTCTCAAGAGATAGGAAAAATTATAACCTTAAAATAATATTTATTAGGAATTGTCAAAGCTTGTAGTAAAATATATTTAATGACTTGAACGAAACTTGAATGTTGCTAGAAGCTCATAAGATTTTAGTTTCGTTTTTGATGCTCAACATGCATAGTATGTTTGCAACAAGTAAGAACTTACATACTCTTTCTGTGTTTATTCTGTGTTTTTAAGTAGTCTGTTTTCTGCACCAGGGATAAGGACCAATCTTCCCCTGTCCTTGTTTAATGCGTGGGACAAGGTGATTGCATGTGGCATTTTGAATATGTGCTTTTATTTGCTCAATTTTCAATGTTTACTTCAGGAAAATTATTCAATGGAAACAGCTGTCTAATTTTTCAATCTCTTGAGAGTGGTATGGGATATTTAGAGCAGGTAATTGTTTTTCTTTCACTGCATGTCTTTAGGCTGTGTACCATCTTTATGAATGTTGTCTGTGTTTTTGTCTGTAATCTAGCAACTTTTGGCTCTGAACATTGACTAATATCTTTTTGTAAGTATGACATTGTATCTCTTTGTAAGTATTACACTGTATAAAAAAAGGATCATTCCTTATTTTGCTAAGAGTTCACAAATTTTACAGTGCTAAGAACAGACAAAGGGTCTCAAACTAAACTTTTTGTGTGGTTTCACCCTATTTGGTTTGCTATTGGTTTAATGTGCCTCCCACTATGTCCTACAGTATTGTTGCTTGTTTTAATTTATGCAATGTATTGTGTGTTGCTTAAAAGAACCATTAACTAATAAATCAAAAAGTGTGTGCATGTCTGTGTTGTCTTCCTGCCTCTTTATGGAAAGTACTTCTTGGAGAAGGTGATTTTAAATGTAAACATCACCACAGGGATGATGATTCTAGGGTGATGTGGACTTTTGCTTGTTGGCCAAAAAGTTAAACTTTTATCTCATCTGCCCAGAGCATGTGTCCCCTGTGTCCTCTATATGGCGTGCTGTGTGGCAATCTGCAAACAGTGCTTGTGGCTTTCTGTCATCAGTTGCTTTCTTCTTCCCTCTCTCCCATAAAGACTAGATTTATGAAGAGTACAATTAATAGTTGCTCTCCTTGACCCACCTGTCAGTTTCAATAAGTCTTACTGTGTTTGCACTTCCAACAATAATGTCCAAAAGGTTACCTTGGGGATTTCAATGGAATAAAAAGAGGTCACGCTTCTGCTGTTTTCGTTTGACTGTTCATTTGCTTCTTCGAAAAATATTTAATTATTTAATATTTAAATAAAAATATTTAATTGAAATCTGTTCTAATAAAACACTGTAATCCTCAAAGGACGTGAAATTCTGGGGTAACAAAACAAGTTTGTTTTTTAAAGAATCAAATATGGATTGCTGCTTGCAGACACAATTTCCTCTGGCGATCTGCATTACAATGGATTGGAAAGTTGTAGTTATTTTATTATTATAAGTATTATTATTCAAAAAGAATGGACACTGTAGCGACCTACAGATGAACATTTCTATGTGTGTAAATATTCCTCTTTTTCATTCCTTGCACAGTAATTTGATCACTTCGATGATAAAATAGAACATTAACAAATATTTGAAAAATAAAACAAAATTTCCATGGTTCAGTGAAAAACGGTTGCGTTAACACGGAAGTCCCTCGGAAGTAAAATGCTTGACTTGGACTTCAACTTCCAGAATGCAGTTCGCGTAACAACGACACAGTAGAAAGCGGGACAAAAACTTGTGATGGACCAGTTGTAACACTGGAAACCTTCGGTCTTGTCATTTCGGTTATAGATTGTCACAAACTAATCCTAAGACTCTTACAATGGAGAAGACTTCTGAAAATCAAGGAACTACGCGGTAAAAGAATCCCGTTAACATTGTTGTCACCACATGGTTAAGTTTGTAGGCGCGTCAACCGCCGCCTAGCTTAAACTCACTTCCTGGAACGGCGGCTTGCTAGTATTTACTATTATTAGGCTACTGTTAAACGTATATATATTTTTCTGTGTACGTATCTAAGACTCTTGCTGGTAGTACACACGCAGGAAGTGGCTGTAGGTCAGTAGAATGATCGTAAGTTAAAAAATAACAAGCATGTTTCTACAAAGTTCTGTGCACCTTCTCTGTTGTTTGCTAGGAGTTAGCTTTGTGCTCGTTTGTGATTAAAACGTGACCATGCTGTGATAACATTTACAAGTTCGCTTAATGTCATTTTTTGCCAAAGCGTTGAAGCAAGTGTCAACGCCTAGGCCCCTTAAATAAGTTCCTCGTGTTTTCAATTACGTAGCAAACTCGGATTGGTAGTCTTTCTCACTTCAGAGCAGAGATTTTTCTGTCTGCTGTGGAGCGAGATTTCAGTTTGACATAAACATGTGACGCTGTGGCGTCCTTTATTTTTTGAAAACAGCCTGTTTGAGTTGCATTTCTGTCGTCCTAGACATCCATTCGTGAACGATCTACGAAGAGTTCTCCTCGTTTGACTTTTTAGAGCAGTTGAGGATAACTTCTCCCCGAAGCACAGAGGTGAGTCAGCAGGACACCCACCACATTGCAAAGCTTTGCAGCAAAATACCAGTAAAGGTAACAAAATGGCATTTCTGTCTTTACGATTCCAAGGTAACGTGTGCATTTTACAAAAGTTGAAAGAATCAGTTTTTCCTTAAAGCTTATTTTTTTTTAATGTTTTGTTTAAGACCACGTAATATTGACTAAACAGAGCTGTGAATTTCTTATATGGCAGTTACTGGGTCATTTTTTGTCCTGTCTCTTTGCTGATCTTACTGTATTACATAGGTACATACAAAGTCAATACTTTACTGATCCCATAGGGAAATAAAATTTTATGTTATTATTGCCCTTTTTGAATATGTATTTATAAAAAAAGAAATTCAGTTGCTGGCCAGTTTCACTCAATTTGAAAGGAGTAGCCACCCATTTCTTACCACTTGTCTACCCTGGGTGATCTAAATCTTTTTCACACAAGTCAGCATAGGCATTCAGTAATGCAGTCCCATTGCAAAGAATTGATACAGTGTTTTGACACCTTTTCATCAAAACTTGCATTAACTTCTTCTGTAGTTTTATTCATTAAAATTTATTTCACTGGGGCAGCACATTCTCACTGCTAGCCTTCAGTTAATTTGCAAAATGGGTCCAAATAAAATGGCTAAAATATCACACACTTGCAAAACTATTTATTAAAGTCAATTAGCAAATAAATTGGAGATGTTCTGACCCAGTCATTTATCCAATTTGAAAAGAAAAGTAATCTCCTTTAACAGCTCTCTACACATTAAATCCTCCCTGCTGAGGACTAAACCTGAATCACCTCCAAACTAGATACAATGAAGTTGCTTCTGGAAAAAAAGAAAAAACTGCTGAAGAATTTGTGTGTTCAAAATGACTTCCTGAAACAAAATGCTGAAGATGACTGACAACAGTACAAATATTCAAAAGATTTTAGTTTAATTTAGCAAAAACTATGGCAGTGTTCAGTCTTCTAATTCGTCTTTCAGAGGTGTATACTCTTTTTCACAACACTAAGTACTGATACAAAAAAAGTTGGGAGTGTAAAATACAAACTGTTTACTGATACTCCCTGTAACTTCTCAAGGCCACAGGCCTCAGATCCTATGCCTCCTTGCTTGCACCATGAAAGGTTCCCAGGCATCTGTCTTCTTTTTTTTTTTTTTTTATCACAGAAGCTGTGACAAAAAGCTTCTGTGAAGGTGATCACACCGGCTTCTGTGATCTCCATCCTATTGGAGATCTACAGGCTGGTGTAGATCTCCAAAGCGGCTTGAGCGCCGTCTGCTGACCTTATAACCTGGCCTTGCTTCTGCCATATGTACTGTGGTTTCCATCACTGAAATTCCTGGCTAAAGATGTGGAAGTGGTTGTGTCAAATAAATTTCCATTTTCAGAAAATTCAGTTTGGTGAATACTGTCCTGTTGTTGGCAATTTTCAATGAGTCCACAGGTGCTTGTGTGTGTGTGTTTCTCAGAAATGTGACAACAGCTGATCTCGTTGAACAAAGATGTCTTTTTTTTTTTTGTTTGCAGTGATGGATCCTGCTCTCCAGCAACACTCGCTTTCACATTTTGGATCTTTTCCCCAAGAGACTCTGATCAAACCATCTCAAGTCCCAAACTTGCTTTCTCATCCGGCACCCAGGAGAGTTTTGCCTCTCCAGAATCCGGAGGAATGCAACATGAACAAGTTGAGCCCACACTGGCATCCAGCAGCAATTAAATATCCGGCAGCTCTCGTTTCAAGTAGTTCCACGAACATTGTTTCCCCTGTAAACTCTTTGTTAAAAGACAGAGTTGGTCCTCTGAATCCCTTTCCTCCATCTCATGGCCATGTTCTGAGCAGCCCGGTTAATGGTGCCACTCCAGCAAGGGAAAATCTGGGCCCTCAGCACAACATGATACAGTTGGGCCCAGGATATTTCACCTCAACTCAAGTTGTTTCAGCCAGCCAAACTATGACTCCTACCTCAGCTGAGAGAACCTTTATTCCCACTATATTTAATTCTCCATCCCCTCAGTCTGGGAAGAATATAAGCAACCTCCTCCCTTCCTGCCTCTCCAGACGGGATCAAGGAACTGAATCCAAGATCCCGTCCTCTAACTCAGGAAAAATCAAAGATGTGTCACAAAGAGAAGACCCAAAAAAGGTAATTCTTTCTCTCTTTTAACATGGCGTTTATGTGGCATTAAAGCAGAAGTTAATGCAAAGTGTTTATGACTCTTCACACTTATTCTGCCAGGCTCTGCTCAGCAAACTAAGAGATTTCCTACACAATGTTCATCTGTGCAAATCTTGTGTGAGTGTTCGCTCTGAGGCAGTCAGAAAGTTTCCACGCATCCTTGTACAGACTCAAAGGGATTTCTTCCTGTTGTCAAGCAAACAGCTGTGAGAGAACTACCAGGGACCAGTAGAGAATGCAAAACTATTAGTTATAGCTTACCCTTCAGACACAGCGTTGTAGCTCCTGGACTATTAAAAAGCCTTTTTATTGGCTGTATGTAGTAACAGAATTACATTTTGCTTCCCCAATTTAAAGCATAGACAAGGACTGGTTACCGATTTCAAAAGGTAAAAATGAAAAAAAAAATAAATAAAAGAAGTTTAATCTTCTCCCTCATACTGTTTCTGTGATTTTTAAAATCACTTTTAATGTTAGGATAGACTAGAGAAAGTACAACAATCCTTTAAGTTGTCTCCAGCCATATGGAGCATATTCTCTCTCATCTGTTGCTGAGCACTGCTGGTCAGCTGGGGGCAAAATTTCTACAAATGAGCAAATTTATGGTTGAGGGAAATACACAGACAGTTGGGATGTGAAAAACTAAGGTAGCATCACCCATCATTATTAGTAAGGCAGCCCTGTTTTCAAACTACTGAATAAGACCAGCATGTTTGCTAAGCTAACAGATAACCCGACCTAATTATCAACTGATATTTAACAACACCAGAACTTCTGCTAAATTTAAGAAAAATTCTTTATTACAAGTACATAAATAAAAAACAATTAACAAATGTTTTAGATATAACCATTGCTAGTTTTAAATCCAGGTTTAACAACTGACACAGTATGACATTGATCTTGGGAACCAGGTGGTGATTTTTGGAAACTCATCATTTATCCCTGTATTGATCATTATATTAGAGTTATAGAGTTCAAAGTTAAGCATTAGACTGACAAAGACAGTTATTAACATTAACTCTACAAATCTGTATAAATAAATGAATTAATTAATTAAATCAGAATAGTACCATCTGGATCATAAGGAATTACTCTAAATTCTTTTGCCATTAGTCATTATGATGACATAATGTAATAATAACTCAGTGATTTAGTTGATTAGCCCATTAACTGACATGTATGTGAATGGATAACTATTAACTATTTTTTTCTGTTTTTGTTTTGTTTTTTTGTTCGTGTTTTTGTTTTACTGTTTTAGAGCCACCAACATGAACAGACACGTTCAAGAGAAAGCATTATTCCAGGTAATATTTTTATTAACAATTGCGGGTTTTATTTTTAGAATATTTGGGGGGGGGGGAAAGAAATTGTGACAATTACAATTATGTATTATTATGTATTAAATTGTTCAGTCTCAACTTTTTAGTAATTGAGGAATTTGATTATGACTTGTAGCAAATGAAAGCACAAAAAAAAGTTTCCCATAAAATTAGAGTAGTACACATGAATAGTTTTTCTGTAAGTTGTGGTAGAAAAAAGAACACAAGCAACAGGTGTCAACACAGCTAGCAGAGAAATATGAATCAAAGCCCATTCGCGATTTGACACCTGCATTCGTCACACACAGAAGCACATCCACCAGCTATGTACCATCACGACGCGCTCCGCCACCCATTTGTTGCGACTGGGATGATATGAAATTTATTTTGCGGTTAGTCAGTAAAGCTACGCATCTAAAGCACAGCCGCCCTTAGTGTTCAGTCCATCCGCTCACTTATATAAATGAGCTCGCCGAGCTCGTCCCCGCCGTTCGCTCTGAATTATCAGCTCCGGAAGGAGAAAAGCTGCCGTCATTTTAAGGATGCTTATTGCTCCCTTGAAAAACGACAAAAACCCGGACATTATCATCAATCAATAAAATCCTCCCAGGCCGAACTTGAAAATTGGAAGTTATGCTGCCAACACTTAGCTTCAGGTGTTATGCATAACACACCTGTTACAACTCAGGCGGAAGTGACAGCGCTGTGCAACGCAAATAATAACCCAGTCTGAACACTGTGCATTAAATAATAAAACATAACTTAATGAAGCTTCGAGGCAGATACATTTTCCTCGAAGATTTTTAATAATCGAGGTACTCGAATCACTATAGGAATTGTTTAAGCCCTAAAGGACGGTCCCCAAGCAAGCGTCGGTGCAGATATGTAGGTTGCTAGTTTTTATGTTTTACAACATAGTGACTTCACAGGTTAAGTGGTGCATCGTGGTTATTTCAGTTTGAATCGAAAGTGCTCCCAGAGTTCAGCTGTCACGTTCGACTTTTAAATCTGTGCTTCCCCGGTTCGCTCCTCCTCACCGGGCTTTATTCTACGCACTGTGGTAGGAGACTAGGAGCCCGGCGGCAGGTAACTGGGGTAAGGTCACACGGTGACGGCAGGAGACAGCGCTGCTCCATCTCCATTTATTTCTATGGAGTTTGCGCGGTGAGGCGACAGACGTTTGCACTCAATTCACGTTCGTTCATGCAAAATTTCGAGCTCATATACGCAGACTTGCACATGCGGGCTAGCGACACTACACAAGAAAGTTTTTTGTTGTTGTTGTTGTTGTTTTTGGGGTTTTTTGTTTCCCCACCAGGGGGCTTTTTGTGGGCTCTAGTGTCCATTATTTGATAGTAAGCTGACAGGAAGGGGGTAAGGAGAGGGGGGAAGACATGCGGCAAATATCGTCGGGTCGGACCCGCGACGGCCGGGTCGAGGACTCCAGGCCTCCAAATGTGGGTCGCGCTATCCCCTACACCACCACGGCACGCCCCACAAGAAAGTTGAAAATTGTTCAACCTTTGTCGTTTTCGCTATCTGTCCGTGCATTCGGTTTGGCCCGAGTGGAAGAAACTTTAGCTCTGTGTGTTTAGCTGTTACCAAGGAAACGAAAGGGGAGGAGTAACTGGAGGCACCGGAGTTAAGCTTTTTGCCATCCAGTCTCTTTGGTAGAAAGAAAAACAAAATGAAAACAAACAAGCAATATTGTGGCCCCCATTTTATTATTGTATTATTAAGATGGCCCTATAAGCATCACTGAATTTAATTGAAAGGAAACTCTCTTTCTATTTATAGTGATGGATCTGAATAGCACATCCCAAAAGAGACGCAGGGAGGGGGAGCCTTGCTTTAAGAACACCAAGAAACCTTGTCACAAAGGAATAAACCATGGAACAACAGAGACAAACGGACTTACTCCTGGCACCTCACCAAGATCTTCACTGGACCGTCAGCCATCACCAAAAAGCTCCTCAGTCTTCGAGTTGTCACCTGAAACAACAAACAGACTTCTGAAGTCTGAGCCGACATGTTCAGCATTGTCATCCACGTCATCCACACTCAAACCCTCGCGGTTAGACTTAGTTTGTCCAAAGAAAACGTCATCTACAGGGGCAAAGAAAGGGTTTATCACCACTGAGAATAATATAGTGAAGTTAAGATTAACTTCAACTCTGAGTGAAGGGAGTCCAAAGAATCAAAATGAGGAAAACCAAAAAAAGGACAAATCAAGTTCTTCTAAAGTTCGTCATAAGGAGTGCAGCAAACCTCCACATGTCGGTTCGGTTTGTAGTAACTCCAACGCTGGCTGTAGTGTACCAGTTAAGACAGAAAGTAGAAAATTAGAGGGCATCTCTCAAAAACCAGCATCTAAGCCTAGTTTAAGTTCTTTGAGTTGTAGCACACCAGAACGCAGTAAAGCTAGTCGTGTACGAAAACCAGTGGTTATCGTTGACGACATAGATCAGCTCTTCACCCCTGACCCCAACGTTTATGTTGTCAGGCCTGCATGTAAGGCTCCAAAGTGTAAGATGGAAGAGCAAACGATAAAGTCACCCACTTCAAAGAAAAGTTCCAGCTGCAGTCCAACAGTTACACCCATATCTCCTCCTGTCACACAACCTCTTCATGCAGCCTCCTCACCAGCCTCTAACCTGACTGTCTTTTTGCCAACTGTGACTTTGGAGCGACTAAAACTGGAAGATGGAGGCATCAGACACAGTCCTGGCAGTTCTTCAAGAAGTCAATCTAAGGATGAGAGTTTTAAACCTCAGCACAACCTCTCCCTGAAACCTAAAACCAGTGAGGATTTGCGTTGCTTGGAGACGAACACAGCAGCCTCCTTGCAAGAGACTTCCCCTCCATGCACAAAGCCCCCACCATTAGAGGAGGAGGACAGTGATGGGAGTAAGAGAGGGAAAGAAGAAGACTCTATTGACGTTGAACTAGACCTTGGCCTTAGCATTTCATATGATATAGATCCAAGCCAGAGCTCTGACAGCAGCGAGGAGGAGCCGCTAATCTCCTTCCAGGAGATGATGGAGCGCGTTGCGAAGCCTCCAGACACGCCGCAGAAAGAAACCATCTCAGAGCCGAGCACGCCAGGAGGTCGTAGCTCTCAGTCAAAATCGGTAAGCTCCTTCTAATTTGTGTTGTTTGCACATAAAGTTGAACTTGCAACATGATCAATATTGTTTAAAATTTGGATTTGATGGAGGGAGTTTTTTTGTCTCCCTTTACTTCATTTAGCGCCTGCTGTCATCCTCCACAAAGCCAGGAGTCTACAAGAACAACCTGGACCAGATGCTGAAGGAGATAAACAGCACCAAGAAGTACATAATCCAGAAAAAAATATCTTCTTATTGGTTTTTGTCTCATGTCTCTGGACCATATTCAATTTATTTTCTCTTTTGTTTAAATGTTTATCAGAGCAAAGGAGATTGAAGCACAACTTCTGTCTGCCTGCAATGAAGACCTCCTGAGGTTAGCTGAGTATGAGGCGGCAGAGGAGAACCAGGAGGAGATTGCCAATGAACACCAGTAAGAGAAACAGAAGCGTATTGGCAGTAATACTCTGGGCTTGCTGGGACAAGCATGATTTTAATGTAAACTAAAGCTGATTTCTAATTTGTTCTCCAGGGAGTTTCTGCAGCACTTCTCATTAATGTCTGCTGCAATCAGAGAAATCCCACCAGGGGAGATACTTTTTAACCTGGAAAGGTTCGGCCAGATCTTTCACCAGGATTCACTGCAGCTCAGGCAGTGCCACGTCAGTCCTCAAGGGGCCTCTCAGAAGACTCTTATTTGGTAAGGCATACTTGTGTGTTTGTTTATACACGTGGAGTCACTTTACAACTCTTAGTGCTTTGTAATAGAAGCTGTGTTTAAATACATACCCTGAAACACCAGTGTAGGTAATTTAACTGTTTTGCTAGAGTATTCTGTTTGCTCTTTGTCAAACAGGTGCTGTTGTTTTTCTTTGACTTTTGTCCCATAATCACAGTGCTTACGAATTGGTTACTTGCTTGGAGAAAAACAGTTTTGTCCTTTTATTTAGCGTAAGAAAATAAGTATATATGGAACTTAAATTTGCTTTTGTAAAAAGATAAATCCAAAGTACCATGCTAACATATTAAGACTAAGACATATTAAACATGTAATATTTTCTGATGTTACAACGCATAGTAGTAGGGAAGAGAAAAAATAAACATTTATTGGAAATTTTAAAAAAATCAAAAGACGTGGCTTGCATTTCCTCTCAGCTCAGTATACTTTTTGAACCCTATCTATAAGCTGTGAAGAGATATGAAAAAATTAGACCCTCTCCATCAAGTCTCGCTGAGTTTGAGCAATTTTCTATATGATGGGCAAAAGTTTGTTTTTACATCTGTACAGCCAGGAGAAACACTCACAAAAAGATTTGTAGCTATAATTCCAACAAAAGATCCCACAGCAAAGTGAGCCGTCTGAATATAGATTATTTTTCTAAAAATTATTAAAACAACGATGAAGTAGATTGTAGCGACAGTAGATCAAATCACTAAAATGCTCTAACCTGTGAATCATTTAACTTTTCTCTATTTTCAGAGGAAAGCAAAGAGGCCACAGGAAATTCCTTGTTTATGCTTGAACTTTGTGCAACTTCCTGTACTGCAGCTTGTATTCAACAATGTAGCCTCTGTTGGTCGTTGGCAATCTAATGGTGTTGAATCAATGTAAAGTTTAATCTTGTTTGTTTATGTCTCCTGTCTCATTGCAGGTCCAGTCCTGCTCAGTTGAGACTGCACTTGAATGTTGGTCTCTTTGAGGAAGCTTACTGTAACTCACCTTGTCCAGCTCAGGTTACCCGCTTTCTTTTCAAGGTATGCCCAACACACTCTACAGTAGCTGCGTCATAGAAACTTACAAACTGTTTTTAAACCTTTACCTGTTCTTCATAGATGATGTCGGTCCATAGTGAAAGGATCATATCCAATAAGATCCTACAAGCCCTTTGTGACATCGCCTGTTCAGCTGCTTATCAGATAGGTTAGCATCTCCCCTCATTGGCTTCTAATTTAGTTTTTTTACTGAGAGAAAAGTGATGTATTTTTTATTTATTTATTTTTTCTGTTTGTACACTTAGTGAACAATGACAACCAGAAGTTTGAAGTTTGGCTTCCCAGTTTGGCCGATGTGACACTGGTCTTTCTGAACATGGGTGCTGCATTTGTGACACTTTTCCCCTTAGAGAGTCTGCAGCCATCATTCACAGAGGGAGATTTGCTGTAAGTGACTCTGCTCTGCGAATCAGTCACGTTGCTGCTTTGCATTTAGCAGTAAGACATGAAATAACAAAGTCACTTTATTTGAAATGACAAGGATTTTTTTCTTTGTTTAGAGAGGATATCTATATCAAAAGTGAATCTCCTTCTAACAACAATGAAGAGATCAGTTTCCCTGAACACAACCTCACAAACATCTTAAAGGTGAGCAATTAGGAAATTTTACTTTGTTACACTTAATATTGACCTTTATTCAGTAAAGGTTTTTCTTGAATATCTTTTTCAGTGTTATTAACAATCAGTCATGTTCAGTGTTATTAACAAAATAAAACTCTCATTTACCCTGCTTTAATCAAACTGATTTGTTAACCTGGAAAGTGCGGCTAATTTTTTAGAGGTGTGAATGTGCAATCAAACTCTTAATACGGACCCCCACCACAGGCAAGGGGGTGAAGAAGTTTTTCAAAGAGTTTTGACGCAGTGCAGTGTGCAAACAAACCGCACCAACTGAAAATAATAAAAATGTTGCAATTTTGGCCCCACAATTGAACTGAATCTATTGAACTATCAGATCAATAGAACACGCTAAGACTTTTTTTTTATGCAACTGATTTTAGTGTAACAAGACCTCACCTATTAGAGTGAAAACGAGAAAACCTTGTCTAACCAGTTTCACTATTCCTTCTTGTTTTGCTTTTTTGGACATTTTTCCCAGTACCTGTCTTACTGTATGGGCCTCTGCCCTCACGCATACAGCAACTACGAGCTGCTGTTGCTGCTAACTGTGGTGGGAAGAATCAGCCTCGACACACGGCTAATCCTCCAGTCCAACGTAGCAGTGAGCCATCTGCTGTATACAATAATCAACAACATCAGTGACTTGTCTTCTGTGGTCAGTTTAAAAAAAAAAAGTCACTTCCCACGCTGAAAAAATGGCTTTTGTGTTTCTTTACACTTTAAGCTGCGGTTAAATTACTGATGTCACATTATTTCTTTGCTGTAGCTGCCGAGAGTCTGTAAAGCCCTGACTGATTTAACAGATGATCATCACAACATGTGCCTCCTGGTTCAACTCCTACCTGACAGTAAATGTGGAAAGTAAGTATATATATTTTTAATGCATTTATTTTAAAGCTACTTTTCTTGCATTATATTAACAATGTAAAAGAATCTAAATGTGCAAGTGAGATTACAAAAACCTAGTGGTTTCAAATCCCATCATGCAAAACATTACATAAATATCGGACATTTTAGAGGTAAGGAGGGGTTCTGCATTTAGTTATATTATCTTTTTCTCAGTTAAAATCTCATTGTTTTCTTCTTGGTTTCTCTGAGTAGAGAACTCCGCCGCCATCTAAGCATGTGCTTCATCTCTAAGTTGTTGGATGGAAATTGCACCTATATCCCTGTGGAGAAAGAACTTCCGGTAAGTTCTCTTAAAGTATTGGAGGCATCCGTTCTACAGCAGCTTGAAGTCAGTCATGTTAAACAATGACGTTTTCCTGGTGGGCAGCTTGCCGAGTTGAGGCCGTATCTTCCTCGAATGCAACCCTCCGCCCTTCTCCGAAGTATCCAGCAGAAAGACAAAGAGGAGGAAATGGCAACTCAAGACCAGCAGGTGAGGACGGATTTAAGGAGTAGCATCACAAAAAGAGGATATCGATTTTATTTTTACACAAGTTTCTTATGCATTCCAGGCCTACTACTTGTGTTATAGCCTTCTGACTCTGACAAATGAGGCGTCCAATTTACAGGTCTTCAGACCTCAGCAGAAGGTAACTTCTTTTTCTTTTTTCTAAATATATTGTTGTTGGAATTCAGTTTAGTTTAAACAAATCACAATGGAATTTTGGATACTAGAAATCCAACTAAAGGAGATTTGTTTTTCTTTTTTTGTTGTTCTTTAGGCGCAGCTGCTTGTTTTGTCATCAGAACTGGAAACACATGTTAAATGTGACATCAGAGAGAGTGAAAAATGTCTTTACCGCAGCAAGGTGGGGACGATCTCAAAACATAAATCGGAAAAATGTATCTGGATCCGATGCAAATAGATGTGCATTACAGCATTTTCTTAACTAAAATGTTTAGGCAGATGTTTAAACCTGGCTTCCTGAAAGCATTTCAGTTTAAATTTCTTAGTGCATTTATTTTTACAATTTTCCATAAAATTTTACATAATCACTACAATTTTGTCTTTTCAAGTGCTAATTGGCTATGCAAAGCATAATTGAGGTGAATAAGAACAGTGAAGTGTCAGATTTCACGTTTTATTACTAAAAGACCGTATTTATCGACTTCACTGCTTTTAGAAGAAAAACTGCAACAAAATCACAAAACTCCACCAGTTCCTCTGTTTTAGGACATTATTTTTGTACCGCTTTGCAATTTGGGGAACTACTTTAAATTCTTGATGTGGTGATGCAACACACCAGCGACACAATATGGGCTCTAGAGTCCATGTCTAATAACCTGCCATTAAAGCTAATAATTATCTGTTCACCGCTGTTTGCAAAGGCTGTAACCATGACATCATAAATATTACAAAATATTGACATAAAAATTAAAGTCCATTTCTCCTATCCCTAGCTCCAGGTCAGTTTTCCAATTTGCTTCCCAATTTCGCTCAAGTATAGATTCTTGAGTCAAAATAACACCTTGTGACTCCAATCAAGCCATAATAATAAAGCATAACCTCCTCCTGGTAGATGTTATTCATCACATTCCTTTAACTAGATTTATTTATTTATTTTTTTTGCTGTGGCTTTAACATGACAAATTACTGTACCATCACGTTAAAGTGAAAATAAAAACTCCCCTTGGCAGGAGCAAATGTGCACATTGTCAGCACCAAACATCCAGCAGTAGCCTTCATCATTTTATACTGAAAAATCTGGCATATAAAAAAACTAAGGTACAGAATGACCAAAATCTCTCCCAGAGAGAGATATAAAGATGTTCCTTTTTATCATGAAATTATTAATGCAGATATTTCTTCACCAACTGAAACTTTCTATTGTTGGCTGCATTGTCTGTAGCAACATCAGGAAAAGCTTTTTGACGAACAGGAACAGACTATATGTTTAAAGCTGTGCATTATGTCTGTATTCCTCTTCTAGGTGAAGGATCTGGTAGCCAGGATCTACACAAAGTGGCAGATGCTCCTCCAGAAAACTAGACCTCTCAATGTATAGTACACATAATTACTTCCCTCACCGCCGTTTCTTTGAATGTATTAAAACATTGGCAGCGATTTGAACCATCTTTGCAATGCTTTATAATTTTTGTTGCAGGGTAAGCTGTATGATTATTGGCAGCCTGTGGAAACCTTCGGGAACACTGAAGACGATGAAGAAGCGATTTTCATTGAAGACAACAAAGAAACCATAATAATTAATGAGAATGACACTTTAATTGCTGAAAATAAAGGAGAAAACGAAAAAACGGAGGTTAAAGAAGACATGGAAGTAATTGAACATCCGGGAGACGAGGAAGACGATACAAAGGCGAGAGAAACGACAGCGACAGAGGAGCAAGCGACTGGTGACTTAAACCAAGCAATGCCTGTGATGCAGAAAATTGATCCCAGTCCTAAAGAATGTACAGACACAGAGACTCAGACTGCTGAAAGGGAAAAAACGCCACCCCCCTAAGCAGTCATATGAATCTCTGTCATGCATATCTTTTTTTTCTTTTTTCCTGGTTGTCGAAACCTTTTGCCTTTAAGTAAAAATTATTTGCACTTTTACTTACTGATTAGTCTTTTTTGAGAACGTAACTCAGGTTAACCGTATGCAATAGTAGGTTTCTATAAAACTTTACATAATGATAAAAAAAACATGTTTAGAATACAAAGTTTACAGAGGTCAAAAGCGTTGTAAATGTTTAGCTTCACACATATTAAAAGTTATTTAGTTTGTTTAATAAGTTGCTGAAAAACATTTGACAATTTTTCCGTACCATTTTTTTTTGTGTGTGTTGTTAAAAGGTAAAAATTTATATATTTTGTTAACTTAAGATTTTTTTTTTTCCATTAATGACATAGGTCAGTAATGCAGCTGTTATGTTATTTAAAAAAATGACCTACTTGTTGATTTCACTGTGGCATAGTTTTAATTATTAAAATATTTTTAGGCCTTTTTCAAGTACATTAAATGAACTATTTGTAAGTTTCCATGATGTCTTTGTATTTTATAATTTATTTTATCTAAAAACTGGTAACTAAAATTTCAGCTGAAATTTCTGACTTGAATGTTGAAATGACTGAAGATTAACTGAGATGTAAAAGTCATTTCATACATTTGGTTGCACATAATATTTTTCACAAGAAAAATATTTTATTCAGGCTCATGTTTGAAACCTGAATGAAACGAATTTCAGTTGATCAAAGGTAATTCAGTTAAAGCAGAAGTTGTACAGCGTGATGTGTTTCAATTGTTTGTTGATTTGAATGATTATGGCTTACAGCTAGCAAAAAGCGCCAGTTCAGTTAGTCTAAAATCTGAATAGTATGTAAGACAAAATATCAATAATCCAGAAACCATGGTGATAACCTTTCCAGCAGGTACTTATTGATATCCTCCTCTACCAGGACAATCAAGTAAAGGTTTTCATTGCTCAGTATTTCATCCAACCATTATTGGAAAGTGCAGTTTAAGGAAAAGCTATGGTAGACACAAATATATTGGCAACAGGGATAAACCCAGCCTTGAGGATTGTGAAGCAAAACCCATTCAGTAGTTTGTGGGAGCCACCCCTGAACAATAGAAAATGTCAGAAACACTTTTCTAGTGGGTTGTAAACAAGTGAGACTCTTAATTTGAAGTGGCCCAAAATCATCTTTCAGGTGGAAGTCAGTAGTGCATTTCATTTAGACAAGGAAAGAAGGAAGGATGAAGACGCACAGAGTCTAAACTTAATCAGTGTGAAATTTCCACAGTGGTGATTCAGGGAGAGCTGTCATCTACTGGTGTTTAATTAAATCCAAACTCAGTGCAGCCATCTGCCAGGAAACAAGTCCATTTCCATGATTTTCTCTGCTGACAAGCTTTAGAGAGATGCTCATTTCATTTCCTAGCAGAACTTGGTAGCAGCTCACACTGCAAAGTGTACCAATGCCTGGTTTAATTACCATAGTATAATTGTGTTTGAATGGCCAGCCTGACTTAAACTCCATTAAAAATCTGTAATATTGTCTCAAGGAAGATAAGACACTAGACCTAAGAATGTTAAATCTCACCAGTGCTACAGACTAATTGCTAAAGTGGAGAGTATCTGCAGAGTAAGAAACTGAATTCCACAAAAGTTGCAAAACAAAGACTTGGGAATGGTGTTTTATATATTATTGTGGTTATTTAAAAAAAAAAAAAATACGAACCACTTTCTCTTAAATCTATTGGTGGAATTTTTGGTGTGTCAAATGTTTTTGTTTTCCAGATAAAGTTCAATAAATTCATCAAGAGTTATTGAAATATAGGAGGAAAACTAGGGAGGACTTTCAGCCTAAAACTAAACCAGATAATTCACACAGGAATATTAGAGAAGGGTCTTTCTTATGTCTGTGATTTTACAAAGTCTGTCGGATTCCCCCCACATTGTTGGTTTGTTCCGGTCCGCCCCTCTCTACTTGGTTGCTATACAACGCTAGTCAGGTGACTGTCTGCAGACAGAATATGGCTGACCTGTCAGAAGACCAATGAGGGAAAGGCCAAATTTTGCATAATCGATCTTATTTTTATTTTTTTCTTCGTTCTTCAACCGCAGTTGTCCGTGGAGGGCAGCGCTTGACAGGAGATATTCAAGGTAAGCGTGGGAGCCATTTATATGCAGGGTGATTTATCCGTTCATGCTACACGGAACACCAGTGTTGATGTTGGCTAGCTAAATGCTAGCTTAGCCAAACAGTCCCCCCCCCCCTCCAGCTTTCCCTTCAAAAAAACAAACTCTGGAAACTTCATGGGGACGTAATACATTACATTTCGCTAATACAGCAACGTCACTATAAAGGCACGACTGTCGTGTTTCATTACGAGTGAATCTGTTAAACTGTTTATACATCTATGGGAATTCACAAGTCAATATTTGTTTTGAGTGACACTAAAAGCACCAAATCACTAAATAACTCTGAATTGTGTTCATCGGTAAAGTAGCTCTGTCGTTGTAATTTTAGTTAATACATGCAGTATTGTTTTTGTTACAAACTTGGCCAATTATCTAGTTTCACATAGTAGCATGCTCATGTTAAAGATGCTAATAATCTTTTAAGCAATTATCTGTTTGTTTGTTTTTTTTTTTTTTTTAATGTCATTTACTTTAAAGAGGTTTAAACCCTTGACCCCACAGCTGAACTCTTACTGCTTGTAAAGCTTTGAGATCTTTCAAGCAATGATGAGCTTCCTGGTTGTGATATCACTGGCCTTAACTTCTATGTTTATGCGCTTAGGTTGTTTTCCTCACCCCCTTCTACACATCTGGCTGTCAGGATATGTTGTTTTAATTTCTGACAGAGCAGAATATAGTGTTTTGTAAAAGTAATGATACCTCTAGAATTTGATATTTTGTCACATATATGCAAATTTAGATCATTATGTTGGTATTTTCTGTGATAAACCAAGACAAGTGATGCATATTGTTAAGTGAAAGGAAAATGAGTCACAGGCTTAAGATATTGTACCAAAAAAAAGCAGGGCATATGCGTTTGTGGTTAGTCCCCTTCTCATTGCAGTTATGGCTTTCTTTTTGGTTATGTCTTCACCAGCTTTGCACATCTAGAGAATTAATTATATTTTGCCATTCTTTCCTGCTCAGTCAAATTGGCTGTTAAACATCTCCAAAGATTAATATGAGCTGGAAGGACAACCCCCACTTCAATTTGAAGTCTTATGTCACCTCTATGTTTTTCAATTCCGGTCCCCCCTGCCCTCCATGTTTTAGGTATTTCCCTTCTGCCACACACCTGGATTGAATCTGTGGGAGATTAACAGGCTTCTGCAGTACTTGGTCATGCAATCATTTGAATCAGCTGTTCTGGAATAGAGGCACATCTAAAGCATGCAGAGCAGAGGGGCCTGAGGACTGGAATCGAGAAGCACTGCCTTAGAGGACTGTGCTGCAATTAGCTACATCAATCTTTCCTTCAAATCTGACTGCCTTTTTTGGCTGTGTTGAATACAGTTACCAGTACCTTAGCGCAATGTTGCCCCCACAATGTTTTATGGTGATTTGACAAGTTTTCCACTTTTGCATTAAAGCAAGTTGTGTAGTCATTCTCCCACCTTAGCTGTGGCTCCTCTGCTGCTCCTCCAGGGTAACCACGGACCTTCTTGTTGCTTTTCTGAGTGATACTTTCTTTGCCAGGTTCTTCAGCTTAGTTGAGTGACCATTGTAGATTTGCAGTTGTGTCATACTCTTTCCATTTTTGAATGATGGATTGACTAGCGCTGTGAGAAATTTAGAGCTCGAATCTTTGTAACCTAATCAAAGATTCAGAGATACCACTGTGTCCTTGTTCTTTATTGTGCTGTTCTTTAATAAACCTCACAAAACGGTACTATAAATAACTGTAAACATCGAGACTGAATTACCTATTGGTGGACTAAATGTAGCTTATTGTTCTGGCATTTATTTGGGTATCAGGATCAGAGCTTTTAGAATGTAAACTGAACTGAAAAACAAGTTTTTTTTTGTTGTTGTAAAATGTGTTGGAATCATTTTTCTTCCACCTTACAATTATGTACTGGGGGAACTTTCTATCGGTCTGTTATGCACAATCCCAATAAAATGCATTGAGCTTTGTAATTTTAATGTGATAAGATGTTAAAGGGAAAGTACTATGAAGAAAAGATATGCAACTGAAACTGATTACGTTATTTAATGGCATACACAAGTGGTACTTATGTCAAGGTAGTTATAGGCAGCGAAACTCGCTCTCAGAAAGTCTTTGTCAGTGGAAACATTCACTCCAATTTACATTTTTGCTCTTATTTTCTCCTACAGGTAACCTGTGTTTGTTTAGAGTACAAATGTATATTAAAGATAATTTTCTGTTTAGTTTTGTGCTCTTTGTGTGTTGACAGGTGTTAAAAAGCCTGTCATGAATTATTGATTTCCATCATCACAACAAATTATTTGATTCCAGATGAGTACTTTGCCAAATGGATTCGCAAATGGCCCGAGCCGAAGTGAGGCTTTTAGCAACGATGCTCAGGTGTGGGAGAGGCCATGGAGTCTTGAGGAGATCCGACAACAGAGTGCCAACTGGTCCTTAGCAGCCGACTCGGGGGTAAGCTAGAAATGATTTTGTAATTTTGAAGCATCAGAGAAACAGTGCTTGAGAAAGTTGTGAAATCAGCAGATCCTCTTTTTATAACGGCGATTTCTTTTTATCTCACAGCTCTTCCTTTTCCTCCAAGACTTTTCGCAGAGAATGTTGTCAAAGACGCATGAGATTGAAAAGCAGTTGGACAGCCTTATCCGGGACACCAAGGCCACAGACAGCCGCCTGCACTCTGTCTTCAATGACTTTTTAATGCTCTCTAATACACAATTTATAGAAAATGTAATGTATCTCATAAGTTCATTAATAGTATTCGCCAAATTACATTTACATTGATATTTTTAGACTTCTTTTGAGCCAGAGGAGTTTTTAAGTGGACGACACGTGATTCAGTGTATCCTGTTCTGTAACAGAGAGTGTATGATGAGGAGGTGGAGGAGACGATGCCCAAGGCTGATGCTTCAGAGAAGCAGCCTGAACAGGTAACTGAGCACAAACCTGCTAACCTCCCTCATTTTCCTTGAGTGCAGCGTTTTGAGCTTTTCACAGATTGTCACTTTACAAACACAAATGTGAATTTACTGTACTGCAATTTTATGTGATAGGAAAATACTAAGTAGTGCATGTCCATAAAATGGGAGGAAAACAATGCATTGTCTCAGTTTTACTGTAATTCTTATTTTATTTCCTAACAGCCAGATATTTGCTTAACTAACCCTGCTTTAAAGGTCTTCTATGCTTTTTCCCTTGGCATTTACTTGGTCTTTTTCATGCCATTTGTTCACTGATGGGGAAAAAAAACTAAACATCTATGATAATTCACTAAACATCTGTGCTTATGAGTGAATAAATTACTCATTCCTGAATATCTGAAGGCAGTTTGTTGCACCAGATTTTAATTTTATGTGGGGGTATTGTTGTTTACAGAGCTAAATACGAAAGCAAGTCATGTTTCCTTTGTTAAATGGAGAGAAAAGGAACCCATGTCTCATTTTGCTTTCTCTTCATGATTATGTACTACTTTGTGTTGGTCAAGCAGATGAAAGCCTACTAAATTACATTGACGTCTTGATTGTAGCATGACAAAATGTGAAAAAAAAAAAAAATTAAGTCTGAAACTACTTTTGCAAGTATTTTCACATTTTTTTTATTCGTCTCTGAACTTCAGGAAAAGACTCGAGAGCAAAAAGAGGCAGAGTTGATCCCCAAGATGCAGGAAGCTGTGAGTTATGGGCTGAAAGTACTGGAGTCAGCATTTGAGCATCTGGACATCAAGGCAGGGAACTCTGACTCTGAGGACGAGGAGATCCTGGACAGAGTAGAGGCCATCCTGGAACCCAAGGTGTGCTGTTCCTCTGAAACGCAATAATTGCAAAAGGCAATTATTGCAGTTTTGACTGGAATGTATGTGATGAGATCAGTGTAATTAAGTTTGGGTGTTACTTATTTTTGTATTAGGATCTCTATGTGGATAGGCCACTTCCGTATTTGATTGGCTCTCAAGCCTTCATGGAGCAGGATGATGTTGGGCTTGGTGACCTGTCGAGTGACGGTAAGACTCTCACAGCCGCTCTGTCTGTACCTCAACCTGACATCAATAACCTTTATGTCATTTTCAGAACTATCGGTGGACAGCGACAGGGACAGCGTCGTTGACAGTGAAAATGACAAAGAAGAATTTGTGAGATAATATTTCCCTTATTATTTCGCATCTTATGGTTTTGTTTTAATTTTCAAAAACATTTAATAGAAAACCTTTTTTTTTTTTTCTCCTTTTAAACAGAATTCAGATGATGATGTTTCCCAGGAGGAGCCTGAAGCTCACAATAATATTCAAAAGGTATCTTAAGTAATTTCTCTATCTCCATATAAAAAATAACTTCACCTCCAAACCAATTAAGTTTTACATTTTCCCTCAATTTCATCTAGAAGTCATCTACGGTTAGTTTTGAAGAAGAGGAAGACGAGGATTCAGACTTATTTGAAAAATCAGATGAAGATGAAGCTCCAAAGGTATAGCTGGGTCACACAAAATAATAATTTTGTAAAGACCTAAAGTATTTGAAATAGGACAGTATAATTTAAGTGTTGGGTAATTCAGATTATTTCTAAAAGGAATGACCGCTAATATTTTGTATGTCACAGAACACAGGCGAGTTCAGATTTGAAGATGAGTTAGCCGCCCGAATCAAAGGGGAACAAATGACCCGGCCTGAAGGAGATCGTGCGTGTAAGTTCCTGTCATTACCAGCTACCACACAGGACATCACCCACTGTAGATTTCCATTCTTGCATCTCATTGGTCCTCGGGTGTCAAACATGTTTGGTCATTTTCACACAAATCGTTGTGGTAAAATTCATCTAGAACACAGATATTTACGAAATTACAAAGTTTGTCTGTGTATACCTGTTATGCAGCTGAGGAAACCAAACTTTGTTGAATAATTATTAGTGAACAATCAAGCAAAAATGCAGCTGTTCATAACAGCTGATATGCAGCTGTTAACTTGACTACTTATATTTGGGAAGATTAGAATAACATCACAAAGAATTTACAGAGACTTTATTGTTCTCTGTATGTAAAGGGACCAATAAAGATCTCTTTATTTATGGAAGTGAACTAAAGTTTTCAGCCGCCACATATATAAACATCAAATTGTTTGCTTTGCTTGTATTATCCATTTCATAAATCGCATATACCTATCCTACGATCATTTCTGGACTACCATTAACACCTGTTTTTGATGAGGCTAGCTGCGTTTTATTTTAGTGAAAACCTGCCATTAAAGCGCTTGTTTGAGTACAACATCAAATTCAATTTGCATACGTCTGCCATTTTTACATGTGCATGTTTATGGATCTTTTGTTTCTACCATTTCATTATACTGAAGCATTGGCATCTAAGAAGAAGAGTAAAGGCAGAAAAGAACCAAAGCCTGCAAAACCACAGGGTAGGACACAGTCATCACCATTCCTGTTCAGCCTTACGTTTAGATGCTCCATTAGAGTTTTTGTAACAAACCAACCAAACTCAAACTGTTAATTTAAATTTTACCAGCGGCTGAGGAGGATAGCGATGACATGTTTAAGCCTCCCAAGATGGACGATCATTATGATGATGATGACGACGATGATGACTTCTCCCCATTTGGAGGGAAAAGCGGCCTCTTCAGTGGAGGAAAGGGCCTCTTTGACGACGATGACGAGGTGATGTGATTTATTTTCTGTTTTGTATCTGCATCGTGGAAGCAGTGGGATCAGATTTTAATGTGTCATGTTCTATTGCGTCATACAGGGAGATCTTTTCTCTGAGGCGCCAAAACCTGCGTTGGAGGAGAAAAGAGTAGTGAATGAAAAGATAAAAAGCACATCTCAAACTGCAGGTAAAATCTCGAAATACAAATAGATTCATTTTTAAAGTAAGCACACAGATAGATTGAGATTAACATTTATTTTGCTGTTCAGAATCTCGTAAAGCTGATAAGAAGATTCCAGCTGATGCCGTATCAATACTTCCAGGTAGTAGAAGAGATCTCAATAGTAACATGCAACCTTTTTTTTTTTTTTTTCTTCCTATGCTTTATTGTACTGAAACAAACTTTCTCCAATCAGATAACAGCCTGTTTGGTTCTGGACAAAGCTCTGACTCAGAGGAGAGAAAAGAAAATAGGACTGCAGCTGTCGGGACCAAAACAGCTCCCACACAAACTCTCACTGGAGCTGGTGGTGGAGTCAGGGGGCTGTTTGATGACGACGAAGACGATGATTTCTTTAGTGGTAAAACCCTGAAAAAGTCAGACTCTGGTAAGTGAATGAAGAGGCGCCTAAGTGGTGCTGCAGTTATTACAATGGGATCTAGGCTTGATTATTTATTTTATTTTATTTCCAGCTGTACAGGAGAAAGCCAAACTTAAAAATTCAATTGACCTTTTTGACGATGAGGAGGATGATGGTGACATATTCAGTGGCAAGTTCAAAGCAGCAACTCCAACCCAAAGCAAGAAGGAGTCTGAGGAGGAGAAGGATAAACCGCCAGAGAAAAAGGTAAATGAAAACATTCTTTCTTACTAAAAAATGTCTAATGTGTATGTTGTGTTTTCTGTGTGTTGCCA
The DNA here is from genome assembly GCA_903066815.1 of Brachyrhaphis roseni. Taxonomy (NCBI): domain Eukaryota; kingdom Metazoa; phylum Chordata; class Actinopteri; order Cyprinodontiformes; family Poeciliidae; genus Brachyrhaphis; species Brachyrhaphis roseni. Next base: position 43,099 of record CAEFZY010006142.1, read on the forward strand.
TGGGTGACGGTCAATCTCTTGTTTAGATGCCAGCTGGGGCTATCTCCATGTTTGGTCCTGCAACTAAAAGCCTGCTAAGCGAGGGCTTGAAAAAACGGCAGACGTCTACCAACGAGGACTCTGAGAAAAATGAAGAGGTCTGGATAGATTATTGTTTACCTACTTAGCCCTAACACACATCAACTTAGTTTGTTTTTATTCGCAAAATGTCAGAATTTCAATCTAAAAGTGCTCCTTTGTCTCCGGTGGTCACAATGTTAGGGCTGGTTTTTCTTCTAAAACAACTTATGGCTTCTTAAGTAGACACTGGATAAAATGTAGACAAATAACTTAATATGTTAGAAAAATTTAAATTATTTACATAAGTAATACAACCTAATTGTGGGGAAAAAATAATAAGTCACCTAAGACAATTAAAGTTTTAATTGAACGTGATGATCTTCGCTAGATCTGTTTTATAGAGCACGTTTATGACATGTTTTCAAAATGCTGTGCATTGATCCATAGACAGTCAAATGTTTATAGCACAGCAATAAACATACACTAAAACTGGAATGCTCGAAAATAGATTTAATAATAACTTACATTTAAGTAAAAAAAATTTACTTAATTAACTTCATTTAATAAGCTCAAAATAATGAACATTTATTTGTCAAGGGACAGTGCACATTAAGAATAGTGCTAAGAATTGAGCCCTGGGGGACACAATGTGGAATTAGAATATGGGTGACAAAGGTTTTGTGTAAAATGCACCTCATTATTCTGCAATACAAAAATCATATCAAGAAGAGAGAAGAAAACCTTCACATTTCATTCCACATCTTGGGAAATATTGTGTCAAGCCATTGCATTATTTTGTCTACATTTTTTGTTTATATCCTTAATTTTTACACGTTGTCTTTGACAAGAAAACTAACCTGTGCATCTCTTTAAAAATTTGACTACTCCTCTGCTGAGGTTGTGGTTTTGATTGTTCTTGATTTTTTTTTTTTTTTTTGTTATGAGTTAAATCCCAATTTTTTCAATAAGTAGTATAATTTCACCACTCTTGTATTTTGTTTACATTTATGAACTTAAGGTTGTTCCTGCTGCTGCTGAAGTTGGAAAAGCTCCAGTTAAGCCAACAGAAACGCCTCATAGTACAAGCCTGTTCTCTGATGATGAAGAGCCTCAGGTAATGTTCGCAGTAGAAACAAAATGGTCAGAAGAGATAAACCTCACAAACATTTTGATAACGCTTGATATCCTTTTGTTTGCGTCAGTTATTTCCAGGAGTCACTAAGAGTCAATCTAAGCCTGACCCTTCAAGTCTGGGTAAAACCAGCAAGACCCCCTTGTCCTTATTTGATGATGAGGAAGAAGAGGTGAAAACTGTTTCATTACAGCAAAAAATAAAATCTGACCTGTTTTATTTGACATCACTACATGTTAATCTTTTACCTTGTAGGATCTTTTTGCGTCTGCAGCCAAATCTCAAGTTAAACCATCTCAAGCTAAAGTCTCCGTCCCACCACCCACCAAATCGGCATCCGGCTCTCTTTTCAGCGACGACGAGGTATGTAGATAATAAAGGTAATATTTTCTACTGGCCTACCAGGATTTTTCTGAATTTGAAATATGTAATTTTCTGAAATGTCAGGATCAGTGGATAGGTCCAAAAAGCAGCTCATCGAAGGCGGAGAATAAGACGGGAGGAATGAAAACCAGTACTAGTGCCCCATCTAATCTCCCAAGTACTAAAATGCCTCAGAAGAGCAGTTTGTTTGACGACGAGAATGATGACCTGTTTGCCGACGCAAAGACATCAAGGTACATACCGTTATAAATAACTTAATTTATTTATAAACGGAAAACAAAGCAGCTTTTGTCTGGCTCAAGTTGTATTGTAACCTTTATTGTACTTTAACATTTTAAATATTCACCCATCTTCTTGTTCTGTTGCCTTCATGAAGTCAGAAGAAGCCCCAGAGGGTTGCTCTCTTGTTTGAAGATGAGGGAGATGATGAAGGAAAAGAATCTCTGTTTGGCAATAACCCTGCAGTTCACACAAACTCTGAAGCCCCAACAAAAGTGAGTGAGCAAAAATCTTAAACTCATTGCTTATGCATGATTGATGCATCATTTAAAAAAATATATATATATTTTAACGTTTAGTTGAAATCAAGAAGATAAACTATTCTTGTAGCTAGAACTGTCTCATGTTTAGGAATTATTTTGAGAATTTTACATTTCTAAATGACCAAAAAGAATATTTATACAAGAGCACTTTCAATCATATCAACAAGACAAGACCTTAGCATAACAAACTGGTGTAGAGGATGATATTGAGTTGGTATAACATGTGGTCCTACAAACCTAAACTGTTCGTCAAAGGCACTTTGGCGAACAGGATAACAGTTCTTATGTGTGAAAGTTCACATGTGTTTTTGTGCATCCTCCACTTATAACCGTTCTTTATCTGTAATTTTCCCAGATGCCTGTTGCCATTTCGCAATCCTCCTCGAAGCCAGAGCAAGTGCTGGTCTCAGAGACCCCTGCAAAGGACAAACCGCCGGTGCAGCCGAAACCATCTGAAAATAAACCTGAAGTGCTGCCGTCACCGGAGAGCACTGAAATCAGAAAGAAGCCTGCTGGAGCAGTCAGTCTCTTTGGTGGCATTGACGTTTTCAGCAGCAAGCAGGCAAAGGGCCCTCTGGATGATGAAGACCAGGATGACCTCTTCCTCTCCAAAGGCACCCCACCACCAATGTTTAGGACCGATGAAAAGAAGGAAGACACAGGCAAAACAAAAACAGTCAGTTTGTTTGATGAGGATGACGAAGACGAATCAGAATGGAACGTTCCAATATTCTCGGCCAGTAAGCCCACGGCAGGAAAGGCACCAGAGGTTTGTCTGCCTTGTAATAGAACAGAGAATATGGGAAAATTTGTTCATTTGCATTTTTGTTTTACTTCTGCATTTGAAATGTAACATTTTTCCGCAGCCCGCAGAGGAGCAACAGCAGAAAAAGAGCACAGGGGTTTTCCAGGACGAAGAGCTGCTGTTCAGTCAAACGCAGCAGAAGGACAACGACCCTGATGTTGATCTTTTTGCAGCCACAACAAAAGCTGAGGTCAGTGCATTTGTTGCATTGTTGTGTGAGTTCACTCTTAACAAGTACTATCTCTAAGTTCAGCTCAGACGTTAAAGTCAAATTTATTTAAACCTTCCAAACTACATTTAGTGTTCCACTATGAACTGATTCACATTCCTCGTTATATTTTTGTGAAATAAAATTTGGCAGCAATTGCATTCTCTCTTGAGAATCAGAATTCATTGTATTGGCCAAGACTTTGATGCACAAACAAGCAATTTGACTTTTCACATCATCACATACTGCTTTAATGCATAAAGTAAAAAATGTCTCCTAAAGGTTGTGCGGTTACATTTGTTTGCCATTTAACGACATTACTTCTTCAAAGTTCCCAAAAGCCAAACTTGTCATGAATATGTTTGTGTACAACATTGTGTTTTTGCTTACTCTGCAAACAATATTTTCTTCTGTATGTAGTTGCAAATATTTTTCATTGTATGTTTAAAAAATATATCTTTTTTTCGTTCTTTTTCTTGGTCAATTTTCAGAGTTCTAAGGTCAGTCCGATGAAACCAGTAGCACACAATCTGTTTTCAGACGATGACGAAGATGACATTTTCAGCTCAGTCAAAGCAACACCTCCCCCTCCGGTAACAAATAAGTTTTATGTTTTTAGAAAACACTGGATTTAGATTTTTTAACACTTACAAAAAATGCCAACCGTTTATTTCCCTTATTATATAGATAGTAGCAAAGAAATCAAGCAAACCTCTTGATAAAGCGCCACTTGCGAGCCCTGATCCTGTTTCAGAGATTCAGGTGGGCTAAATTTGTCTGTTTTTGTTTGGTTTTGATTTTTTTTTAGTTCCATACTACAAAACTGTGGCAACCATTTACTGATTTAGAAACATTATTTTTGTTTTGTTCTGTTCTCAATTGTCAGTTTTTTGTTATTGTTGTTGTTTTTTTTTTTTAAGAAAACAGAAATGTTGGATACAATTTTGATCCTGCTGTAATCTGACTACACAGAAACCAGCACCAAACCCTGTAAAACCTAAAGATTCCTCATCAAGGATTGGGAAACTTCAAGTAATTTCATTTTTTTAACTGAATCAAAAACCTTTAATACTGACCTATTTTTTTTCTCTTATTTTCCTCTTCAGGGAAGAGCTTTATTATTGCTACTTATATCACTTACATATTTTTTCATCTGCTTTTTCCTATTCTTCTTCCAAACTGGCTAAAATTGACTGTCCTAATTGAAAATCAAAATAAATTTGATTTTATCTTACTAATGAAGAGGAGTTGTCTTGCTGGTCTTTGCAGTTTCAGCAGTTCTTGCTGTTCATTGTTGCTCTTGCACCATTTCCATCCTCAGTCCTGGTTTCTCCTTTCTGTGAACCACACAGAGGAACTTACAAGTTAGAGAAGTGGTACAAATATGTACTATTAATTTGTGGTTCTGTACAAATGCTAACTTTTCTTGCTTGAAGTAATCTTAAACAGAATCTACACAGCTTTCACTGCAACTGATTTTTTTTTTTTTTTTTTTTTTTTACATCCAGGCCAGTCTGATGATCAACCCTGCTGCTTTGCTCCCTGGAGCTCTTTCCAGCATGTCAGGGACTCTGAGCTCTTCCTCTGGGGTATCCAGCTCCAGCCTGAGCCCCAGTCCCGTTTCAACCCCCATAGGAGGACGTGAGGAGAGTGAAGGGGGGGTGAGCTTTGATACACCAGTCCAGGTCACGACTCTGCAAAGTGCACACAAGGTGGGTTTTGAGTTTGGCACTTTCTGTACTGCTGTCTCTTTATCTTCACCTCCATCTGCTCCAAAAGTAGCTAAAATCTCCCTACCCTTGCAGGGCCGTGCAAAAGGTTCGGCTCTTCGGAGACCCCAGTCCAGAGCGGCAAGGCAGCAGGCTGCCAAAAAGTTGATACTGGACACAGATCAGAGCAGAGGGGAAGATGTTTTTGGGCCAAATCCCAGTGTTTCCAGTTTAGCATTGCCCCCTTCAGACAAATCCAACCTCATGCCCATCAACCCAACATCTCTTTCCTCATCCGAAGCATCAACTTCACCAAAGCCTTTATCTTCACAGCCTTCATCTTCTCTAAGCTCTTCCAGACCCAATGAGCTGTCATTGCCAGTATCGACAAAAGCAGGAACGAAAGACTCCAGTAAGGACAGCAGCAGCATAAAGAAACAACTACCATTAGAAGAAGATGACCTCTTTGGCTCAGATAGTCTCTTTGGACCTAAAACCGACTTTAACAAGCCCTCACCCAGGGAGACCCCCAAGAGCATTGAGCCACAGGCCAGTAGTCGGGCAGGACTGAAGAAGGATATAGATCCCAGTCAATACTCCTCTATATTTGATACGCACACTGATGATCTTTTCCAAAAAGTTAAGCCTCGTTCAGTAACAAAGAAAGCTAAAGTCTCAACCTTTATGGAAGATTACGACGATGATTTATTTGGACTTAACAGCAGTGCCACTGCCACATCCAAAACTAATAAAGAAATCAAGAATGGCAGTTTTTCAACACAGGACATTTTTCAGGTAGGTTTACCTTTTTGTTTGTGGTAACTGAATCAAGGTTCATTTGTGCTATCAGGGTGGATTTGATTCCTGTTTTTCCTGTCTGAATTTGTGTTACAGGATGAAGCCACCATTGTGCCTAAAGTTGACAAGAAGCTCAAAGAGAAAAGCATTGATGTTGCCTTGTTTGACGATAACGTAGACATTTTTGCTGACCTGACAGACACATTTAAACCAAAACCGAAGTCCAAGTTAAAGGGAGAGACCAAGTCAATATTTGATGACGACATGGGTAAGCAACAGTGATGCTTGTCACACATTTACAATGCTTTTCCAAAGTGTTCCACATTTTTAGAATATAACCATAAATGTCAATGTATCTTATGGGAATTTTTGTGTGAGCATAGCATAGTAGTGGGTAGTAAGTGTCACAAAGTCTGAAAAGAGAGACATACATTTTTATTCAACTCTTTTTACTCTGACACCAATGGATGAAATTTAGTGAAACAAGTGGGAAGTCACGCAACTAGCAAATGTGTAATTTAATCTCAGTCCAACTAATTTGTGAAGGGCTCAGAGGTTTGTTGGGAAACATTGGAGAACAAACAACACAAAAACTAAGGAATGAACCGGACAGGCCAGGGAAGAACTTGAGTAGTTTAAAGCACAATTAGGTTATGCAACAATCTTTAAAGCTTTCGAGTGTCTGATGGAGCACCTTTCAGTCTGTCATCCAAAAGTAGAAAGCGAATGGCACAACTGCTAACAATTATGGACTACTTTTTGTAGATCTCTATAAAAAAGTAGTTTTTATATTAAGTATTAAATCTCTATAACATACATTTGAGGTTTGAACATGACAAAATGTAAAAATACAAAACTTAATACTTTTGCATGCCACCAATACTTTCTGAAGATCAGCTGTGTTGCTTAGTGCTCACGTTTTATTTGTCATATTTTAACATTGTTGTATCTCTCTGCACCTTCAAAGATGACATTTTCACAACAAGCACAGCAAAGCCAGTGCCGAAGGCTCCTGATAAATCAAAGAAAACTCCACCAGCCAAGGAAACCAGTACCGCACCAGATTCCAGCGACATATTTGATGACCCACTTAACATTCTGGGTGGGAACTGATGTCTTTGAGTGGCCTGGAATTTGTAAAATTGTGGATTATTTTTTTTTTGCTTCATTATTAAGTGATCAAGAAAAGATATGATACACTGTTGATAGAATATTTATTGCTATAACATCATATCGGTATGTGGCTTATTTTTGTCTGACAAAGACTGTAATTAATACAATTCCATTCATCTTTCAACAGAGTTTCCAAAATTATCCTGGCATCATAGTTAATATAACTGTTTAGTCTTTATAATACATAATAGCACTTTATAAGCATACATTATGCTTAGTCTTGAGGCCTGCAGAAATTATATTGCGTGAGATGTTTTGTCTTTAGGTTTGTGCCATATCATTCTGACTGTCTTAGTCAATTTTGACAATGTTTTTAAGAATTTTCTCCATTTCCTAACTTTGACTGTGATGATAAAGACGATGCTTTTTTTAATAACTAAAATGAAACATATTTTACCTGAATTATGTGTGATTATTTCCAGGTCAATCATTACTTTTCTTGTTTTAACTCCAGAGCAAGGGAGTATTTTGTGATTTGTTGAATCCAATAAATGGTTTCTTTATTTTTTATAAGAGCAGTAAACATTAAAGTCAAGGAAGTCTGTGTGGTTTTCTAACATTTCCACACATGGATAACAAGCAAAAATACATTTAATTTAAAATGCCATTTGTGGTAGGGAATAGATAAGGACTTTCATGTTTCCTTTAAATAGCTAAAATCAGACACAGGTGCACATAAGAACACGGAACATTTTAAATAAGATTAAAATTCAGATATCAAGTTTAATGTGTTGAAGAGAGGGTGAATCTCGTGTTAAGACCCAAAGAGCTGTCTGACCTAAGTTTGTTAAGAAAGGACTCAAAAAAAGAACTGGGAAAACAGCTATTCCACACACAAAAAAAATAGTTACAAGTTGAAGACCTTCATGACTGTTGGTCATCAAGGAGAAAATCATTTTCTTTCCTGGCCGATATCCAATGACCAAACTAAGGTTTGTCACAGAAAATATAGATGAAGGCCAGAACTTTAACAAATCATGTTTCTGAGGACAGGTGAGTCTAAAATTGAACTTGTCATGCACCAGAAACCAAAGATGACATTCCAGGAAAAAGCCTCATAGCAACTGTGAAGCATGGAGTTGGAAATGTCACAGTTTTAGGGAGGGTTTGCTGCACCTGGCCACCTCACCATTATGATTAATACCATGTATCTGAGCAGGGACCGGGGAAAATTAGACTATTTTATTGTAGCGCTGAACCATGCAATATCACAATAAGGCAGAACATAAAGACTGCCTTAGAATTAAGAAACAAAAAGTCTAAGTTCAGATCTTGATCTCACTGAGATGCTGTGGTGTGACTTGAAATGGTCTGTATCCAAGGAACCCCTCACACATTTCACAGCTGAAAGTGAGAAGTGGGGCAAACTTTCCTCAGTTGTCAGAGATTAGCAGATGGATACAAGAAACCCCTCACTGAAATGTCTCAAAAGGGTAGAGGGGCACATTGTTGATATTTGTTTATTGGATTAAAAGATTCATCTACAAGTGAAATTAAAGCACTTACTTTTCCAGAGAGAAATAAAAACGTTAGACATAAATATTTGAACATTTCTTAAATAATTAACATTTATTAAGGTGTCCTTTTCCTCCCTCTGAAAGTATGTATGTATATCATACTTTCAAAAATATATATATTTTTATCTAATATTTGCTTTTGCGGGGTTTGCATGCATTGTGATAGATTATTTGGCAAAATGGCATAGGTTATTTTTTAAATACTTTTTATCACCATGTTTATCAACGTCCTAATAATAAAAACAAACTGAGAATGCCCTGTTGTCCCGCCCACTTTGCCTCGTTCTATTGGTCCGTTTCATAATCAATCAATTGTGAGTCACGTAGGTGTTGTTCAGCCCCCTTTGACAGGTAAAAGATGTCGCCAACCAGCACACAACGGCGACGCTCACCGATCTGTATATTTTGCTCCGTTTTGTGATTAGGTTTTGCGGTCGTACGTGATGTTGCTCAGTTCTAAAGGCAGTTTCGCCCTAAACGGCTACAGCAGAAGGACTGAGTCGAAGCCAGTGTTGAATGTAGCCTAGCGGCAGCCCGTGAAGGGAAGCCATTGTTTGAGTTGTTGGCTAACATGGCAACGGAAGCTAAAGCCTGTAGCATCGACGGCTAGATGGGACTTACTGGTAAGTGGGGTTGAATGATGATGTTTATTTAAATTCAGGGTTAAAAGTAACCAAGTGAAAGACTGCACGTTTAAAAAATGCCCGTGTGAAATGTTTCCATTAACGCTGAGTTCTGAAATAACAATGACACGGTTTGAACTCCATTCATCTCCATTTTTTTTTTTTTTTTTACTGCTAGCAACATTTTCCATGTCCTCCTCCTACCTCGCCTGTGGCTTCTGGTTTTGTGCTGCGACCAAGCCCTGTATTTTCGTTGTATCGTCGGTAAATGCCGCTTTAGCAAATAACGGATGTAGTTGTTTGTAAGTTGACCAACGTTGTTCTTTAGACAGCGGGCCTGTTTCAGCTCAACAGCGACCGTGACATATCTGAGGCCTCGTCCCACCACAGAGACAATCTAGCAGAAAGTCATTCTACTGTGTTTTGGTTTCATTTGTTTCTGTATAAGAGGAATGTGCTCTAATCATTTAAAAAATCCCTTTTTTTTTTCTTAGAAGAAGTTTTTAAATCACGTTACCTTCAAAGTTAAAAGGGCTCCAAAATTAAGATATTTTGTGTATTTTACAGGAGATGATGACATTTCTTTTGTGTAATTCTTTCTGCTGCTGTTTTAAAGTTCTAAAACTATATTTATGTACTTTTTAAAAGTGTAACTGTTAACGTTTTGTACTTAATGTTTTATAGTACTTCAAAACCTCTCAGACATGGTAAAACATTGTATTTCGGTATTATTGCTTAATATTACTATCAGTTGAAATTAACTCCTTTTTCCTTAGCCACTCATTTAGGTACGCATTTCTTTCCACCACTGCAATATTCCCACTAAGAGTTTTAGCACTTTTAGTGAGAGTGCTAAAACTCACTCCCATGTCTAGAGCTTGTCACCAAAATCTAGACATGATGTGGGCAATAAGGACAGCCAAGCGCCACACAACTGACCAATTATGTTATTGACATACAGAATTTAAATGCATGGTATATGATGTATAACGGCCTACTAAATATGGCTTCCAAGCAACACCTTGATGCTGATATTATGACAGTTATGATTCAATATATTATGCAGTTTTAATGAGTAAATACTGAATGAAATTGACGTCAGACTTGTATAGCGCTTTTCAACTTTCATAGGGTGGAATGAGTCATTCTTATTCACACACACATTCATACACTGACGATGGACGCTACTGAATGTAGCCACAGCTGCCCACAGTCTGACAGAAGCAAGGCTGCCATATTGTGCCACTGATATGGCATTGAACCATTCAATGGGTGCTAAGTCATTTCATAGCACACATTTTAAAAGTTTTAATGCTTAATAAGGAATGAGGGATGATTATTTATTTATTTTTCCAAGATTTATCATTAATTGGTGCCTCTCTACTTTTAGGTTTATTGCATCTGGACAGTTATTTTGCAAGACATATTGGACCAAGATAATATACTTTATTTAAAAATGTAAGCATCATTCTGCCTTCAAATGAGTTGAGCATGTGTATTTCTAATTTCAAATGTTAACATTTTGTTTGACTCAAACTAAATGGAATGTGTGGGTGTTCTGGTCTACTGTCCTTACAGTTTATATCATGTAGTACATTGTTTAATTCAAGAGGCACACGATAATCTGTCAGAGGGTTAGGTTAGCCATTGGACACCTTTATACCACCAATGAGCTTATGTAGCACACCTGATCTTCTTGAATTTTGGCCAAAGACATTAATACTTTGCTGAAGGTTTAATGAGAAATTTGCATCTTGTTGCATCCAGAGGTGGCGTGGCTCAATTACTCAACAGTTGAACAGCAGTTTAAATTTCTCTATCCTACAAATGTCTCTTCAGAGTGATTCTTTTTTTTAACTTAATTGCTTATCCTTTAGTAAGTGTTAAACAATTAAATGAAGGACCTAAATTATAAATGAATTGAGAAAACCTCAGCTGAATGAGCTTAGGTACAGAGATGCACAGGCTTTAAGCAGGTTTACGGCTCTCCTTAAAGTCTGTTGTACTGATTTCTAAGTGAATGACACATTCTTTAGCATGCACAAGCTTATGTGGATAGACTTCTTAAATTTTAATTGTTAAATGACATTTCTCATTTAAAAGGAAAAAACACAAATATGCTGCAAGTACCCTGAGAGGTTACAAATCCAAGTGAAATCGGATTTCACTTGGATTATATCAGTTCGGTATAATATGAATCAGTGTCAATCAGTGTTTATCTTCAGACTAAAAGAAATGAACATTTTCAGTTGCAACATTGGTCAAATGAAATTACTGAAAAATTGGCCTACTTTCTTTCTTTTTTTTTTTACTTTAATTACTGACTAATTGGTGCGTTGCTTTCTACCAGGTCAATTTAGAACCTTTTGGAGCCATTAATTTGACACTCGCACTTAATAAAATCACGGGCCTCCCTGCACACTGTGACAGATGTGTGTTGGTTGTTGTCTCTACTCACAGCTGAGGTCGTCCTTCATGATGCGTGTCTGTAACGAGTGGAGTGAGCAGTCCCCCTCTCCGTCACCGTGGGTTAGCTTCACCGCTCCATCAACCCTCTGAAGTGCGTCTGGCATTCTCCCACGATGACCAACAGGAAGGAGCCCCCCTTCTTTAATGACGACAGCGTGGGAGCTTTTCAGTATAAGCTTCCCTTCTATGACACTATGGAGCTTTTCATAGAAACCCTGACGGGAACTTGTTTTGAGCTGCGCGTCTTGCCCTTTGAAGCTGTTGTTTCAGTCAAAGCGAAGATCCAGAGGCTGGAAGGTACAAAGCTCACTCAGTCTGCTTTTAAGAAAATGTGTTATCTTATTCTTGCAAGTATAAATTATAGTTCTTAGATCATCCATTTCAAAACTGACATAATAAAAAGAACATGAGTGTTCTATTGGATATATATTTTGCTGTTTTTCTTGCTTTTCTTGCGATGTTAAATTGGATCGGAGTTATGTGAACTGGTTCTTTAATTTCATCTGAAATGTAATTTGTAATTTGACAATTTATTGGCTTGAGAAAAAGTCAGGTTTCAACCTCTCCAAAAGTAGTCTAAGAATCCTTCTCCTCTTGTTTTTCCCTTTCATGTGTTGTAAATTTGCTTCTCTTACACTTACACCTTCTCAGGTTTGAACAAGTTTTGTATTTCAATGCACTACAAGTTGTGTGAGCACATTGTGGTCCACCAATGTACCAATAGGTCTCTGTCATTATCTCTCACATGTCTCAATTTGAAATCTAACATAAATGTTTGCCTCTCAATTCTCTGAAAAAGCAGGGAGTGCTTTTATTGAATAAAAAGGAAATTGCAACATAAAAAGTATTTTAATTAAATATCTAAATTAATTTTATTTGGTCTATTTATACTGTTTTGGAAATTTATTGAATTTGTGTGTTGATTATCTTAACCTGTGAAGGTTGTTGTAGTACATCGCCTTCTTTCTTGACTCCTCCCAAACTGTCTTTAGTTTTAGTAAAGAAAAAGTACAAAGTTCTCTGTGTGTGAGCTTTAAGATGTCTCTCTCAGCGCACGCCGCTCAGCAATGAAGCAACCACTGTTCACTCCCTGAGACTGAGTCTTACCCCCAGCATGGAGTCAGGAGTTCATCCACAGTGGGCTTCTCTATCATGCACACACACAGTCAATCTCATTTCAAGCTGTGTGTTCTGTGGACTCTCAGCTTGTAGATAATTAAGTTTTTAGTTTCTATGTGTGCTGAACCACCCATATTTATTTAAAAACTTAATTTTTACAGATATGTTTTTAAACAAATTACATAACTTTAACTTTTCAGTTGTGAATTGTAGGGGATCATTTTTGTTTTCACGTTGGCTTTTTCAGCAGATGCCATATTTTGTCTTTAGGGGGCAGGCATGAGTCATGTATCATTTTGTCTGAAGGGCTTCCTCCATTAGTCAAATTAACAAATGAAACATGAACCGATCCTTGTGAACTTTGGTTGTTCTCTCTCCTCCCCTCTCTCTGACTGTATAAAGGTATTCCTGTTGCACAGCAGCATCTTATCTGGAACAATGTTGAGCTGGATGATGATCATTGTCTACATGATTATGGGTAAATCAACATTTCCTGTCATTTGGAGCCCTGGCACCGGTGCCAAAACTTCCTAATCGCTGTACAGTTAGTCATTTGCCAGATGTATTTTTTTTAAAGCTTTTGTGTTGTTATGGGTGGAGTGTGAGTCTTTGTAGTTTCACACATAAATAATCCAGAGCTGTAGAGCAGCCCCATATGAGGACATTTAGAGAACTTGCTCTTCCACTTTGATCATTTTGCAGCATGCAACCTTCAGTTCTCTGCTGGGTGCAGCTGATTGTATTGTTATGCGTGTCACTTAATTTTCCACATGAACAGCCTGTTGTGGAATCTTACCAGGCTCCTTTATCACACTGCAGCATGCATTTAGGTTTCCAGGAGTAGAATAGAGCATCTATCCCTGTAAAATTCCCACCTACGTTCCTCTAGATCTTATCCCACCTCTTGGAATTTCTGCTTTGAGTCAGAGGGTTTGGTGCAAATGTGTGGAATTTTTTTGTAGACATATTAAATCTTGCATCTACTGTTGCAGAATTGCAGAGGGCTGCACATTGAAGCTTGTTTTGGCCATGAGGGGAGGCCCAATTAACACCAGGAGGGGTATGGCATTTAAAAAGAAATCTTAACTATTTGATAAATGACTTGTATTGAGTAGACGCGCTCCTATTTTTAATCACAGAATCCTCCTCCTGTTTCTTTTGTCAGTAACTTTGGAGGATCCTATCAAGGAAGTGGCTGACTTGATGGAGAGCACAAAGGAGGATGGTTGGGACAAAAACCAAACAAATAAGCAGGTCACGTTTGTTGTGTATCGCGAGGGCGACCAACTGAGCTTCTTCCGAGTGGTTGACAGGGGAGACGGGACCCTGACTCCCCTCTCCGAGTCCCTAAGGTTGGTTTTATTGTTTCAGTTCCATTTGAGATGCTCTTTAACTTGTTGACTGAAACTCAATGTTGACTACAGTTATAAAGCTTCTACACTGTAGGAAGGTCAGTGGAATACAAGAGTTGAAAAGTATCAATTTGCATGGATCGGGATTTTTAACTGCTGTCGCTGCTAACTTGGTTAAACATAAATGAAACTCTGCATTAATAAAATAACACTTCACCTAACTTCTTGAAACAAACGAGAACATTGGTTTTATAGAAATGGCAGTTCACCACTGCATCTTCAGTGATCTTCACATACCTTTGCATATAAAGGTGTTTCAGCTATATGCAAAATGTTACTTTTAATTGCATTCCAGGACCCTGCAACGAGACACCCAGAGATCCTCTACGGTAAAGATGCCTCACCTGGAGCTTAAAGCAGCCAAAATAGGGCTATTGCAGTAACCACATGCTTAAACAAGAGGGGAAAAATAAGCGGGTGTTTTTAGTTTGATATTATTAGATAACTTACTGGAAGTGGTTTTTGCTTGCCATGTTTTTCAGTGGTGGCTCAGTGTACAATGTGTACGCTGAGGAGGATGGAGAGAGTTCAGCAGCTGCTCAGCATTGCCTGGAGAACTCAATCACCATGACCAAAATGAAGCTGCTTAAAGCCAAGATGGAGGACATGAACCTTAATAAAAAGGTCAGAAAACCTATCTAAATGTTACATTTTTTAGGTGTGGAAACATCATACTTTGTATATATTTCTGATTATAAAATATTTAAGTAAGCAGATTAATCAAGAGAACTTCAAATATAAAAGTTCTGCTGTGATTTCATATGTGACGGTGCTTTGGACATTTTAGGATTACTGATGTCAATTTTGTTCATTATCTGTCAATTTTTACAAGGAGGGAACTGAATTATTTACATTGTTACTGCTTTAAGCTTTGCGATAGAAATCTGCTGACATCATGATGGAAGCATAGAGCCTCACAGAGAGAAACTGAGCTTCTGTAGCATTTCCGTGTAGTGCAGGATGTCAAACTGTAATGCATTGACTTTTAACGATCATCTGCTAACATTTGGAAATGTGTCTTTCTCTGTCTTCTTCCAGAAGTCTGTTAAAGTAACGCCGCTGGCGCCTGCTGAGCCACATCCTGGCACCAGCTCTCTTGGACCTCCCAGCACACAACACCTTCACCGCCTCTTTCGCTCTCTCCCACAGATCAACCAGCCTTGGCAGACAAATGCCCCACTGCCTCCAATTGCTGACCCCTCTGCTCCCCCTGCTGCTGCAACCTCTGCCCACGTCACCGTCCACAGACGCTCTCCTCCTTCTTTCTCTTCGTCTTCATGTTACATGCTTCAGGAGGAGGAACCCTGGGAGGCGTGCCCGCCGTTTGCAAAAATCCGCCCTCCTCCGAAAGTGTCTCGAATGGATATTGGCAGCAGATTGATGAAAGACTGCGTTTACCCTCAGCTCCCACCGCTCTGCACTAGAGGGCCTAGCGAATCCCCTTTTGACCCTGTTGAGCCGTCAGTAGAGGCAGTCGGGCTGAGTATACTGGAGGAGCCGGTTGGACTTGTGGTACCAGCACAGCCTGGGGCGTCGTTCGGAGAACTCTCTGACCCTCTGAGCTTGGATATGTCCATTCAGCATGAGGGAGGTCACCAGACCGTTGATGTGGGGGCTCAGCACCAGCTGCCGCACTCCCCCTCCCCTCTCTGCCCCTGGACTCTTGGCACAAGTGACGCACTCACCAGCAGAGCTGATGGAACCCAGCTTGGCACGTCGATACATATCAGCCCCCCCTCTCCGTTACCTTCCTCCCCCTCGCCTTCAGCAACCAGACTCCTTTCTCAGCCTTTTGACTCAACACTTTGCATACAGTCCAACCTACAAGCACAATCCTCGCCGAAGTCGAGCAGCACATCCCCTCATCCTCCAGCCTCCCTAGCAACTCATCCAACACGCCTTCGCGGCGTTAAAGTAGAGTCACCTGGCAAACGGCCAGAGCTCATTTCTAAGAGGGAAGCAAGAGGCATCACTGAGATGGTAAACCAAGCCTGTAAGGAGCCACTAGGGTCTCTGAACAACTCGGAGCTCTTTGCGTCTCTCTCCACCCGAGCTCCAGATAGCAGCAGCAGAGACGGCCTTCCAGAGAGTCTGGGCTTTGCACTGACCTTACCTCCTGCAGCCACTGCCTCAGGACAGAGCGGCCTTGGCTCCAGGCTGCCATCCATCCCTACCAACAAGTTTCTTCAGGAAGACCTCTTTAGACCAATGTCGCCACTGCGCCGAGCTGCAGCTTCTTATAGGGTGAGCTCACACAATCATCAGTAGCCATGCAGCTTTTTTTTTCTTTTTTTTAAAGTTTGTTTTAAAAGACGATGTGTTTTAACTGTTCTCTTAACTTTGTGTATTTGCCTTTTTTTTTATGGTGTAAGTGGTAACATTTGGATAAAATGGCTCAATCCCCCCCACCCCATTTAGAAAAGTGTTTTTATGAGTTATGGAGAGAAATTTGGAGCTGCACAATATATAAAGCCAATATTGTAATCAAATTATCAAAGGGGGCCAAGTCAAAATCTCAAAGGGCTGCTCGGGACAGTATTTAGTAGAATATTGTAAATCACGGTCAAAGCATCTCACTTTGTATCCAGTTGGATTCATCTAAATGCTAAAAATCAGAAAAAAGGGAGTAAAAAAGACAAAATGAAGTGTTGGTTATTTTCAATCAGCATAACAATATTCAGTAATGTAATCCTAATTGAATGTTTTGCTAATATCATACAGCATGAGATAAATGACAATAATAGAACCAATCAAATCACAAAAATATAAAATTGTGTATTTGTGTATATGTTTTACTTATGCATATTTTGTCCTTGTTGCTTTGCTTTCAGACCAGTAACTGTCTTGCATCAGCTGGAGGAGTCATGAGTTCATTTGGGACATTAGGTAAGGTAGATTTTCTTCACTTGTGGAAAAATGTGTAAGCAACCACTTAGTTCTTGGAGACGCCCAGAAAAAACTGTTTGTTACTAAGTCATATCTTGTACCGTGTTTTTAATCCTGCCATGTTTTACTTAAAATAACAGATTTCTTTTCTTTTTAACTCTGAATTGCTACTCTGATTTTGTGCAGGATTTCCTTAATTTTACATTCATAATGTAGGACTTGTGTGCAGATGCTCCAGTCAGAGTTCTATGGCCAAATAGATTTTCCCATTTTTGTTGCAGCATTGATTTAGGTTGGGTCTAATTTCTCTAAGTACAAAAATAGACTTTATTAAATATATTTTTCTGGCCTTCAACCTGTTTGCAGCTGAACGTTGTTTTTTTTTGTTATTGGAAGCAGAGGAAACATTCAATCCTGTATGGTGTGTTCACTATTTTCTAATGTCTGTCAAGGAGTGTTTCCTAACCTAAGACAGAATTATCTGCAATTGATCATTAAGTAAATGCAGTGTTATTAACTCTTAAAATCAGTCCCCTTGTGTCCTCTACAATAGGCACTTAGTCTTAACTGTGAGATTTCCAAAGCCCTGCTGAAATTGCACGTTCCATGACAGATGATTGAAAGCTCGGGATAAAACGGTGCATCTTTTCTGTGTCGCATTCAGCCTTCATGCTGTCAACTCAAGGCAGCTAAGGATCAGTTCACTGTTTCAACAGTTTGATGAAATGCCTCCAAGGCAGGTACAAATTGACTTCCTGTAGCAGAATGCTCATTTTCATTCCTGGAAAAAGTCAGATGCGAAGCAGGCTGCCAAACTACAGCTTTGTTGGAGGAGCCTGAATGAACACATGGTTCCGTCTTTAAATGGTTTTTCACAACTTTTGTTCTGCTTGACTTTATTTAAACTCGTAATTAAAAAAAAATGTGTATATGTATATCTAAGTTTGAGTCTTTTCTACTGTGGAAGAGGTTGGTGACTTGGTGGTCTTGGCAGTTTCTCTGTGTACGTAGAAGGAACCTCAGACTGAATAATAAAATTGAGTCTGCTGAAAAGCAAAATATGGAACCTAACCTTTGGTGGTGCAGTTGTTCAAAGAAGGGTGGTTGCAGAAGCAACGTGACAAACAGGTGAAAATTCAGAAAAATAAAAATCCCATCCACAGCCAGCTGGCCTCCATCTGGCTCGTCTGCAACCTTGCTGTGCTTTCTTTGATAAAAGAGCTTCCAGTTTTATTTGTATTTACCAGAATCCCCACAGTTTCCGCAAATATTATCTCTGGTAAATTCTCATTTTTTATTTACTTTGTCTGTTGGGTTTCTTTGGTTTGTGTGCATTTTTATGTTTCCAAACAGAGATATTATGAAAATGTTTAAGAATATGGCTAAATATAGTTTCACTAATAACTAATGCATTACAATGGAAGCTTTATTTAAAGTTTGGTCTGAAACTAAAATGTTAGCACTTGACATACAAAGAAAAACATTAAACAGAAATAGTCCGGTGTAATAAAGTAATTTATTTTTGATGAAATGTGTTTTATTTTAAGGTTTTTGAGGATTGACATTAAGTAGATATTTAGTTTACACTGAAAGACGAGGGGGATAAATGATCAAAACAAAGCAATCTGTAATGAGAATTTTTACCAAAATGCACTGAGATTAATGTATTGCAGTTATCAGTTTTTAGTTTGTGTTGTCAACATCTATTCTTCCTGTTTACAGCTGATGGAAACTGCTGCTTTCATTTCTCACGATGCCTGAAAGCTCTGAAGAGACAGATATGCCTATTGTTGTTTTTATCAGTCACTTTTTTGCATCATTTTACTGCGACAGATCTAGTAGGTGCTCATTTAAAGTCGGAGTGATCTTTGATTGTGCAAATTAAAGCCAAAAGAAATCTGCAAACATGTCATCCGCAACAAGGAAGCACTTACAATTTTATGTTCATATGCATGTTTTTAAAAATCGCTCTACATTTGAATTGGCTCCTACTAGTTGAATCACGGTATTTAACAAATGCGGTTAAGCTGGTCTAAACTCATCATTTCAAGCTGTGCATGATTGTAGACTTTACATGAAGTAATTTCTAAAAAGACCACAAGGTCGAGACTTTTATCACATTTCATTTTTTGAGGTGGTTCATTTTACTCCGACGTGTACCTAACATGCTAACTTTGCTCTCAGGCACTCCAACGTACCACCTACCTCCAGTCAAGGCCCCCACTGGCTCCAAGAAAAAGAGCTCAAAGCACTGCTTCCTTTGCGGCAAAAAAACTGGACTAGCCACCAGTTACGAATGCAGGTAAACGCCCCAGATCCATTTCTGTTTTCGATTTAAACAAACGCTGTCTGACTGTAAATCTCTCTCTTTCACCCTTGTCCTTGAGGCACACCTTTTTGTACAAAGCTGCCCTTCCCTTCAATTTGCTGCCATGTCGAAGGAAAATGGGCGTTTTGTTTTAAAAGTTATTGGTTTTGTCATTTCATAGCATCAATTCATATATCTTACCTTTTGCTTCAGCAACTTGCAAACATCTTGCACCCAGTGGTGATCAGAAACACAACTGGTGCGTTTTTGGGTGCACAATAAAAACGGTGCTTATTCTCATTTGTAAAAAGGCAGAGTAGCATAGATTTAAACAAGCAGCGGTGGAATTTTATTTTAAAAATCTCTAATCAAATATTGGATTAAAGGGATTTGGTTTTAATTTTCTGTTGTGGTTGTGTTTAAGCTTATTGCCCACAATGGTTATATTTATTTCCATGACGGAAATTAAATGCACAAAAAAAAGGAAAAAAACACCCAGGACAAAAGCAGTTTTAGAAAAGTCTGATTAAAGTTGTTTTCATAAAGTAATGTACATTTAAAAAATATTATGTTGCAGAAAAGTGCAGTATTTCTTACCAGTCATCTCAGAAAGTGAAACTCATATTATCTAGAATCATCACACTTAGTGACATGTTCCAGGCCTGTGTTTCATGTAATTTTGATGACTGTGGCTTAAAGATAAGATAAGAAATTTTTTATTGTCATTGTCACAAGAACAACGAAATTCAAAGGTGCCATCAGTCGGTGCACATGTCCAAAACAAAACAAAAAACAACTGTCCCACAATTTGCACACAGTGCATGAAACAACAAACAGCCGATACACATCATCCATGATGATTAGTGGTTATTTTGATAGCATTTAGTTTTGCTACTGCTATGGGGTAAAAACTGTTCCTAAGACGGTTGGTTCTTGTTCTGATTGCTCTGTATCGTATGCCTGAAGGCAACAGTGTAAACAGAATGTCCAGGGTGGGAAGTATCCTTAGTGATATGTTGTGCTTTTTTTAGACAGCGGTCGCTGTGCAAGTCTTTCAGTGAAGGGAGAGAACAAAAAGTTCTAAGTAATTACTGGGAAAAAAAGTAAATTATTGGAAACTCCTGGTGTCACAAACTAATCAACTAATTAACTCAAACATCTGCAAAGGTTTGCTGAGCCTTTAAACGGTCTCTCACTCTGAGTCAGTCTGGCTTCACAATCAGGGTGAAGATTGCTGACTGACATTCAGAACACCTTCTTCACTATGCCATTTGGCTCAAACAGAGGAAAAATAAACTAATTATGTTAGCTGAACATGCAGGATTGTTTGGAGAGTGGAACTATTAGTTTAATGAGATCTGAGGACATCGACAGACATTTCTACTGAAGGAAAACACAAACAGCTGCAGTTACCTTGGCTTATCTGGCTTAAACCCTTAAAGTGAACTAAAATTCCCACTACATGTATATATATGTTTTTTATATATATTTTTCCGGCAGAAAGTGGATTCAAGTGAAAGTGCTTTTTATTATGATAGTTTTTTTTTTATTTTTACTACTGAAAGCCTGAAGTTTTATACTTTCAGTATTTAAAGTTTTTATGGTCCTAATATATTTTCCATTTTGTGTAGATAAAGGTGTACACTGCAAAACAAAAAGTACATTAAATTAAGAAGAAACAAGAAAACGAAAGTTAAAAGCAAATCTTTTGCATACTCATTGTAATGTCTTTATTCTTCTAGGTGTGGAAACAATTTCTGTGCCACTCACCGTTACGCCGAGACACATGACTGCTCTTATGACTACAAGACTGCTGGGCGACGGTTTCTGCAAGAGACCAACCCTCTTATCAGTGCTCCCAAGCTGCCTAAGATCTAAACCGCAGAGCCCACCACCACTTACAGGGGACAAACAGAAGGACAACTCAGACAAACCGAGAGGGAGAACGTGTACTGCAAAGGCATTTTAAAGAGAAACACTTACACCACTGTGTGCTTTTTTTTTTATTATTATTTTATTTTACTCTGCCAAGGTTACTTAAAAATTTAATAAATACTATGTATAATCAAGTGTGGAACACTCAAGAGTGGACTGAAATGGCACAGAACTAATTATCACCTCTTGACAATGTGAAAATATGTCTTTTGTATTTCTTACTTAGTTTATTCCTTTTTGTCTTTAAAATAAACTTTGCATGTATGTAGGTAGGTTTTCCTCTATATCTGCTGCACGTTTTGTTACTTTATTATTTTATTTCCCGATAGGATCGCTGTTGACTTCCTTTGACAAGTCTTAAAACAGATGCACTTTAGAACTATATTTCTACATCTAACTTTATTTCTTAGTGGGGAAAGCTGCGTACATTTCTGTGCTTGTCTCTTGAAGTGTTGTTATCCAGATTTTTATATTCTGTACATCTAAATGTCTTTTCTTAACTGGGCACATAAATGCATCATTTATATATATATTTTTTTTCTTTTGAGAAAAAAAAACAAACAGTCCACCCACTTATTGATAAAATACTCTAATATTTATTAATTAATGCTACTTATTTAACTAAAGGCTGTTTTTGAAATGGTAAGTATGCAATGTATGTAAGCGTGAATGTCAGTAATGTGTCCACTTATTGATTAAGCTGTAGTAGAATGGGGTAGGTTATGGTCTTTGTGTCTACAGTAAGGTGGCTGCCATTAAAAAAAAAAGTTTTAATTATTTTTTTTAATTGCTTCGCTGTTGCAAAAAAAAAAAAAAAAAGCTAAATGCTGGTTAAGTATCCACAGGGGTTTGATCTAATAAAGTTTCCTTCCGTTTAAATTTCTGGTCTTTAGTTTCTACAACCTTCTATACTTAAACTTCAAACATAGTTTATGGTAAAGGAAATACTGATTTCCTCCACTTACGGAAAGCTCTATAAATTCTTTTGATTTCCTTGAAGTGCTCTTACGAATCGCAGTTTCTGTTCCTCATTAAGAGCATGCTGAATTTCTTTGACCCGTGTCACTTCCCATCTTCACAAGTTTTCCATTAACAGCCAGGATGAGAAATGGTTTCCGGCTTGGTGTCAGCCAGTCTTTCCACATTAAGACCCCTTTTTAGGCTTGGACCCTTGACGAGTTTCTTAGCAACAAGCTCAGCATACCAATAAACCTATTAAACACTGAAACTCCCACTTTGCCAATTTAAGCCAGAGGATGTTGTCCCCGTTAATGCCGGGTCACCACTTAATGATGGGAAGCTTATGATCTTCTTACTAACTCCATCTAATTTATGATAAGCAGCAAGAAGTGTGTCAACCAGTAAATGTTTTGGCCTCTTTAGTAAAGTGTCTGTTTCAGACTTGAAGCCTTTTTTTTCCCTAACACAGTCAGTGTCCTTTAAATTTGCCTCTTGTAGAATAAGAAGTTTTGTTTACATTTATAAGAACATCTTTCAATTTATATTGCCAGGAGGGCAGATGAATACCCATCCCTCTGCATACAAAGAGAAGACCGCATGCATCCAACCTGTCGGTGAATATGAAACCACTTTGAACACCCTTATGTAAATTAAAATTATATATATAGTGAGAGCACCTCTTATTATTCTCTGGACGCAGTTCCTGTGCATCAGACAAACCCTGACCGGAGATGCGTCTCAGTGTTTTTATCCCCACTTTCCTCCTCCATGTTGTCTGGCTTTGATCCATCGTAATTGGACCATACAGATCTGCCTGGGATGCTGCTTGTTCTCTCTTCGATAATAAATGCATCTTAACATGGCAAAGGGCACCTTTTTCGTATTCAAAGGAATTTAAACATTAGAATGTAGGCACAGCTGGCAACATGTGGGAAATATGCAGCACGTCAGGAGCATCACTGTCATGAGAGAATTGTTTTTGTTCCTGTGGCCCAGGGAGCAATCAGGATACATGGCAGGTTGGTCTGAGTTTTTGATTTGGTTTGCCACTCTCTGCGTTGCACAAAAACAGACCAGTCAAATGTCTGTCATCTGCTCTGGGATTTTCCCAGCCTGTCTTTTGCAGCTCTGCCAAGCGCAGCGACGCTACAATTTTGCACAGACTGAAAACGGTGGTCGGTTTTCTAAACACGGCTTTCAAGTAAAAGACGTCTCACTCTGTGATGGGTGTAGAGGCTAATTATCAGAAACATGATTGATTAGGTTCTTAAGGCAGGGTTAATGATTTCCCATTTAATAATTAGACCAACAGAAAAAAATGCATTACTTAAAATGACAGAAAACAAGATTATTTTCCTTTTTATCTTTGATAATTGTAAAGTGTGGTGTACATACATCTATTCAATCCACCTCTTTGTTAAATTATCTTTCTCTTCAATTACAGCTGAAATTCTCTTGAAATATGCCTCAATGAAACTTGACATATTCATATTGTCAGACTGGACAAGAAGCCGAAGAAGTCTTGCAAAAACATCTCAAGTTTTTTACAGACTCCGTTTTTTCTAGGGTTTCTCTGCATTTAACTCCATCTAACTTCTCATGAAGTCTGACCAGCTTCCTTGTTTCTGATGGGAAAAAAAGCATTCCCACAGCATGATGCTGCCACTACTATTTTTCATAGTAGGCATGTTGTGCCTAGGGTGTTAGTTTTCATACTCACAGAGCATTTTGTATGTATGTATTTTGGTCAATTGACCAGACCAATGTCTTTCACATCCATGTGTTTATTGCTTGCTTCATGTGTTGTTTCAAACTACCATAAATGTAACATTTACAAAGGGGTTTTTGTAAATGTAGTTATCCTTGTCATTCAAAATAATATTGAGATTGTACAGTCGAGAATGTAGATACTGATATGTGAGCTGATAAACTCAGTGAAATTAGAGGAGCTCTAATCAGCATGATGAATGAGTCGACTGACATTGAAGAATATTGCTTGACGTGATGTACTTGAACTAAATTGGATTAATGACCTGGTTAATTTCTTAAGTAGGGGTGCACCAATTTATCAGCCAGCCGTTTTTTTAATTTTGGAAGATCTGTGATCAGCTGAAACTTAGATGTGAAGTTGATCTTTAGCTCAGCAAAGATCTAAAAATCATCCACTGTCCGTTCCTGCTCTCCTGTGAGAGAAGTTTGACTGATGGACTGGCCTGCCAGGTCATGTCTGCACAATTGCAGCTAACAATAGTCTGTTGCCAACTCAGCGACTTTCTTGCTATGTATAGTGACATTTCAGACAAAAGAAATTGGACTCTGCCGAAATCAGAGTCGACAGGTCAGTTTTTTGAAAGCTCAGTAATCAGCGATCGGCCAAAAAACTGCAATCGGTGCACCTCTATTTCTAAGTACTAGTTATTAATCTGAATACTCTGTCATTTGTGGTTGCAACAGGAAAAAGTGTTTTTTTAATACTTTTTTCACAGTATATAAAATACGAATCTAGTACACCAAATAGAGCCTTAAAATTCTTCACTGAAGTTTTGTTGGTGTTGGCAAAATGAAGAATGGCTTTAGGCGTTAACCAACACACTTCACAGACCAAAGTAATTATTCAAGAATCTGACAAAATAAGAACGCTTTTGCTTCTATCTCCTTTTCGTAAACCCCCCCCCACCCCAAAAAAAAAGCACAACAACATGGTGCAGAGCCTGTATGGATGTTAGGGTGAGAAACAAGTGGTCAGCGTTACCAGTCTGACAGGACCAACCAGCAGGGTAAGAAGGCAGGAAATACCCAGAAGGGTTCCTGTCACATAACATCACCAGCCTCACCTACAACCTTTATATCCTGACAAACCTGGTGACCTCTTGGTGACCTCATCTCCTTCTCCACCGTGGATTCTTAATTTGTCTGTTCTCTCCAGTGAGAACAGACCGGAGAGAACTCCTTTGCTGGACTTGGCATGTTAGACTCATGCTCTTACACCATCCATTCCTTCCAGATAAACACACGCCCTGGTTTAATCATTCTCAGTCAATACAAAACAAATTTGTAAAGCTTAGGGGTTAGGAGGGGCGTTACTGTTGCATTTGCCTGTGAGAAGAGCTTGTTTCCGCCCGGAGAAGCTGCTTTTCTGTCGGCTGAATGTCACAAAAGGCTGCTTTAGTATCACAGGGAACAGCTGCTCGTCCCTTGCGTGCCTCTCTCATATTTAACACATGAGCCCTAATCCTCTGTGGCTTCAGAGAGTGACAGCCTGCTGTATCTCTCGGACGCAGAGACACATGCATGACAATTTCGTGTACTCACTCCTGAGGAGCCCACTTTGTCCGGCCAGAGCACAGAGGCTCCGTTGTGCGACCCCCAGGGACCCCGCAGCAGCCAGTGCATCAGTAATAAGCCCCAACACAATGACAGGTTTCACAGAGACAGAGCCGCGGCTCTGAGTCAACAGAGGAGACGTGAGCCTCTGCCAGCATGCCGCTGTCTGAGCGGGGGGCTTTCTTGGTGTGGAGTTGCAGGACATGCGGTGATTCACTTGAGCAAGGAAAAGTCACACAATAAACAGCGGGCCACTCATGGTCTGAGTTACTGAGTGTACTGTATAATAGTTCATCAAACAATCTGAAAGTAAACAGCTCTTTGTGTATTTCTTTTCCTTTCTTTTTTTCTTTGTTTGCTGTCCTCTGAGCAAGTTCATTTTGACTGGCGGTAAATTAGGTCTGCCACTGATCTCATTGTCAGTCATAAAATATAACACATTGTAAAGCTGAGGGGTTAGCTTAAAGAAAGTAATCGACTTTGTTTTTTTTTTCTCATGGATTTTCATCTCACAAACAGAAACTTAAACGCAAAGAAAATGATGTATGGTTTTATTAAAAACCATACATCATCCCCCAAAAATGTGGCATGGGAAACATGGTGGTGGCAGCATCATGCTTTGGGAATGCCTTTCTTCAGCAGGGACAGAGAAGTTGTTCTTTTCCACCGTTTCTCACCCCCGCTTGCTGTGTCAGGATAAGAAACTGAATTATTGTAAAGACTGGATTTAATCTTCATTTTAAGTTTAAAATGCAAAGAATCACATTAAAGGGCCACTTTTTTCACTACACAGTAAGTAAAGACGAACAGACCAATGAACGCCTATACAATGTTTTAGAGGCTGGGTGGGAAAATGTTTTTTGTGAGCTCATGCTAGTGACATGAAAACCATGAAACTTTAATGTGGTAACAGTCTTTAGTCAGAGGCTTCTTATGAGTTGTTGCGTGATTGACTGCTACTGGAGATACATTCTGCCCACTGCTCCACCAACAACATCCTGAACATAAAATACCTTTCAAGCAAATTAAGGAATTGAAAATGTATTTTGGTTTCATTTCATTTTATTTATATAGTTTTAGAAAGTGGGGCCAACAAATGTCCTCTAGATATAAAAACCGATTAGTTCCAGTGTACATTTATTTATCACTGCATCCGTCTTGTTTGCCGTCCTAATCTGCCTCATCGTCACACACGCGCACACCCCGGTGCGGTGCGCCCTCGTGCGCCGCCTGTCCTTTAAATATTCCTATTACTGATTTCTTTGCGGATGTTTTCTCCGTCTCTCTTCCACCCCATCTTCAACGCGGAAGTCAGTTACGCACCGCCTCACACAGCTGCTCGGCGGGGACGATGAAATAAACAAATCGTCGTCACTCAGTAGCCCAACACGTCGGTGAGTCTCTTTGTGTGTTTGTGTTTTATGGTTTTGAATATGAACTGAGGCTTTGTCCAGTGACTGCGTGTCCGCTGCGCCTCTGAGCTTGATTAAATCCACCCGGAGGTGGATTTGTTGCAGAGCCGAGCCGAGCCGAGCTCCGTCTGTCTGTCGGTGGTCCGCGCGGTTCGGGGATGTGATGAGTGCATCACGGCTTGTTAAGGGCGCACAGACAGTCGGTCTCCGCAGCCTGTTGTCATTAAGGTAGGAAAATTCAATTTAACAGGACCGCTCTGCAGCAGCGTCGCTCTTTGTGTCAGTTCGCATGTCTGTCCCTAATGAATTTACGAGCGGAGTTTGTTCATTAAGCGTGCGGTGGTTGAGCCACGGCACAAAGACATCGTTTTTTTTCTTCTCTCTTGTTTTCTGTAACCATTCGAGATCATCGAGATTTCGACATGGTTTGTGGTGGCATTGTTAAGCAGCCTGCTGTCTGTGTGTTTGGAGTCAATACTGTCATAGCGTGCGTTTCTGTGGAAATTTATTATATTACAGAGACGCGGTGGGTCTGAGCTGAGGATCAGTTGTTCTCAGTGTACTTGCTATTCACATGGACTGTTTTCCCCCTTTTTAGTAAAAATAATTAGTTAAATACCTAACGAGGCGCACTCACCACCCCATTGTTGTCTCATTATGAGCCATAATAAAGCTTGAGGAGCGCCCTGCGTAGCTACACTGTTGCTACATAATGCAGCCATTGAAAACAAAAGGCTATGAGCTGGGATTCCACTTATTTATTTTATTTTTTATTCTTTCCCTCTGCTTGAGTCCAGTAGCGGCACAATATCAGGAAATCGGACACAATTTGACTTTCTTGAGTGGTGCATAAATGGGAACTAGTGTTGGCTTTAATTTAAGATTGCTTCTTGTTCCTGTTCTCTCTCTCTCTCTCTCTCTCTCTGTCTCTCTCTCTCTCTTGTGGTTGCAGAATCAGTTTAAGAGATGCACAGGTAGTTGCGAATCCAACAGAAAATCAACCACTTGCCCCTTGGTTTGAATTTTATTTAGATCAAAAAGTGATGGATTTGATCAAATTAGCAATGTCTTTCAGTATTTGACTGATCTGAGGAAATCAACAAAAACAACAGTCAGATTCTGATCCCTGGCTTATCTGGTCGATTGGTGGATCTGTAATAATCTTCCATCGGCCTGTTCCTTCATCGCACACAGCTTGTGCTCTCTGTACTGCATATTCATGTTGCATCGATTAAGCATTTTTGAAGAGCTGTTGTACTGTAAAGCTATGTGCTCTCACTTCCTCTTTGTACCTTACTATTGCATGCATTTACTTTGCTGGTGGTGCAAACCTCTTTTCCTTTTTTCTTCTATCAAAAGTGGCATATCATGGCCTGCAGCCAGAAACCGATTCCTAAAATACAGTCTGTGCTGTGATGCCGGGCTTGGCGTAGAGGGAGAACTAGCTGTGGCTGACTGTGTTTGTGTTACATCACTGTAGCCTTCAGTGACGCCTCTGCCAGTGGTGTGAAATACTGAGTGCTTGTTGCAGTTAGACAGCTCAACGTCCTGTTGTGTGCATGAGTTTACTCAAGGATAAGAAAATGCTTTTTAAAATTTTTTTTATTTATAATCCCGCCACCTCGTTTGGTGCACAAAATAAAGATTGGTTGCTTTTTCATAAACGCTCAAGATTTTGACATGAAAAGGCTGTTTCAACAAAAGCAATAGGCAGTTTCCTTTTCTTTGCTGTTGTAACAAACATAATTAAGCAGGCATTTATGCTCAAAAAAGAAGATTGTGGTGTCACATTTATGAGTAACTTTTGTTTTTCTTTGTCATCTTTAAATGTGCGGATACTCAATATGATTACAGCAACTAAACATGCAGAATATAAGATTTTTCTGGGACTCTAGTTAGTAAGATGGTCCATCCATCATACCATCTTACTAACTTCTTGTCTTGCATGATACCAGCCCAACTAGTTTTCTCTCTCCAGAAGCTAAGCATTACAGGTTGCAGTGACAAAGCCTTACAATGTCATTTATAACCTTTAAATATTTCAGATTTTGTCCTGTTACAGCTACAGATATGGGGTTTTTTTTGGGAGAGCAACATAAAGCAGTGTGTCATTGTAAAGTTGGAAGAACTGGATGCATTGTTAATAAAAATTCACATAATGATGTTAAGTTTGCATTCAGCCCAAATAAGGAACCACCTTTGGAGGATGCCTCTACCAGTTTTGCACAAGAAGAAATTAAATTTTACCTCTGGTATGTCTTTTTTTTCTTCTTTTCCTTTTGTTTATGGATATAAAAGACAAAAAAACCCAACAACTGACGCCTCCTCTTTATTTCTGAGATTAAATTACCCATGAGTTGACTCGTTTTACTATTTTTGTTACAACTGAAGGTAGTAGGTTGCGCTGGATTTTGTTTAACTGTATCTGAGTACGGGGGGATAAGTAAAAACGGATGCCACACTTTTCAGATTTTGATCTGTAAAAAGTTTGGATTACTTGTCATGTAAATCAAATGGATGGTTGTGTTTGTAACATGGCAAAATGGGAAAAGGGTGCAGAAGTTGAAAATCTTTTTAAAGGATCCAACTAGAAAATCTTTTATTAGGACTAAATAATGCAAGTTGATATATTCTTCTCCTGGTTCCTAACTTTTTCTTTTTTCTTACCCTGTTGCTTTGTCTTGACTGCCAATGTGATGATGAGATTTCACCTGTTGCGGCCATCACCGCGCCGTGATGTGGTGTCATCTATTTCAAGACGATGTGAGCCGTCGGCAGTCTCTGAAGTCATCAGTCGCTGTGACAAACCAGCTGCAGAGAGAAAAGGCGAACATAAAGCCGTAGTTAAGATTCTAGGCAGGAGGGAAAGGTGGCTGTTGCTGTTAAGCTTTTCAAACCGCAAGGAAGGAATCTGCAGTCATAATGGACTGTGTCATTATCAGCTGGAAAATAAACTCGTCATGACTGTGTTCAAGTAAGGATTGTGAGGAAAGTAATTGCAGGGCGTTACGCATGCAGCCTCGCTCAGCTTTTTGTCAATATCTGTTGGCACTGTAGAAAACGATTGTTTTTCAGGGCAAAATGTGGCTCTTTTATTTATTTATTTATTTTTTACAATAGGAAACGGCGGATGGCTCTGACAGTCTCTGCTTTATTGTTCAGTGCAGCTTCAATCAAAATCAATTTCACAAGAAAGCTGCAAACATTTTGACTTTCAAAATTGCTTTATAGTCTGCTCTGGTTTTTACTCTGAAGCTTTTATTGAGATTTGGCCAGCTGGTTTGAAGGATCCCATGGTTTGGTTTGTTTACTCATCACTAATTTACTTTTGGTGGTTTTCTTTTTCTTCTTTTTAAAAGAGTCAGACTATATAATTTTTTTCTAAACTGACAACGACAGAGCAGAGCTTATTTTTTTGGGCTGCACATTTCTTGGTCTTTTTCCTTGATTTTGTTTCAAGTAAATTAACACATTAGTATTAACTACTTTAAGTTAAATCCACCATGTCAGAACACACTCGCACTTCCTTTTTCTCCTCTGCTTCAAATTCACTTGGATGGAAGGTGTAATAATGCTGCAGGTGATTGCCCCACATAGCTACTGTAATGACAAAAACCAATCAAGAATATATATTTTTTTCTTATTGTGTTTGCGCTTCTATAATTAAGCTTGTGACGTTTCGGAAGCCCACCTGCAGTTTCGCAGCATGGTAAGTTGCTCTAAACCCCTGTCGCCTCGCTCTCTGCTTGTTCACTTGTAAAATAATATTGACTAGATTCTCCAAGGCGACAGGAAATTGATAGAGCCAACAAAAGTCAGTTTTCTTGCATATCTCATTCTGTTTTGTGTGTGTGTCTGTGTTTCCTGGATGTAGCTTTTCCTGGACTCCTGGGTCTTAGTCAGTAGTCGGGATAAGAGCCAGTTTTTCACTTTTAATGCTGGACATCCTGTCATGGTTTAAAGAAGAAACAATTATACCCCCTTAATTTTTATTAGAGAAACAATAAGTAAAATACAATAAACCCAATGACGCATACAAGAAATCCACATGTGGTTTTGCACACTTTGAAGTCAGATGTTTGTTACCTGGTAAAGACCAGATAATTTAGTTCTCAAAATCCCAAAACTGTTATGGGGGTATTTTCTTTTTACAACGACTGTACTTTAAGGTACTCTATAAATATTACTATCATCTGGCCGTCAAAATTGTACTACTTGCTATGCAGACTTGGTGGACCTGTTTAACACAAAGTCTGCCATCTGATCCCAGGCTGTAACAATAGGGCCATGTCTCCTGCTCGTCTTGTAGCATCAGTGTCTTGCTGTAACATAATGACACGATAAGGCAGCCAGAGCTCCTCCATTCTGGTCTGCTGTTCTCCCGTGTCTTCTCCTTGCCGGGTAAGGAATGAGAGCATCGATCCGATCTAATGAGTCCTAATCTCCGATGGATGATGCCATACGTCCTGCAAATTAAACTTAAGAGTAACGCTAATGGATTTGGTTAAAAACATAAGTAATGTGATAAAAGGTCAATGTTTTCGTTGATATATTGTAGAGGATCTTAAGTAGCTTTTTGCGTTCCGACTTGCAGCGTGTGCACGCTGTTGCAGGTATTTGCGTGTTGCTTGGTTGCAATAAAATAGTAAAGTGTGTGATAAAGGTGAAGGGATGTTGAACTGCTACCACACATCAGTTGAGGACAGGTGCTGGCTCAGCTGAAAAAATCATGGAGTGGCACTGCTGCAATGCAAGTACAACATTGTTGTTGTCATTAGAGCTTCCATGCTCACCCAAGGTTTGCGTTTGCTGATAACACTGGGCCAGGAAGAGGGCACGGAGGCACCCAGTGGTATATAATGGCATTCTTTTATTAAGCTTTTTCTTTTAAAGAAATTTGTCTCCTTAGCTGTGAATTTCAGTGTATTCTACTGGTATTTTATGTGACAGACCAGAACAAAGTAGCAGAAAATGTTTTTACCGATACAAATAAGAAATCTAGTGCAGTTCTTTTAGACTATTTATCAGGAACACAGCCAAGAGTTTGGGAATATGATTTTAGAAAATCATGAGCTAGCACTATTATTGGTAAATGCCTATCACCGTCTTTCTCTATCACCTTTGGCTGTGATCTGTGTCAGCTGTGGGTATTGTTGACCACAGACTGATGTCAGCCAACAAGCTGAATATTTTTATTATGTAAATTGTGAGGTTGAAATACAATTGTTACTTTTGAAAGGGTCCTTTGCAATGTCAGTATTGCGCTCAATCATACTGCGATGAGGATAAATTGTGCACCCTTAGCCAGGAGGCCTATAGTAACTCTGAAAGATCTGTAGAGATCCAAAGCACAGAAAGGAAAATCTGTTGACTTTGCACAAATTTGTTCTCTAGGAAGAGTGGCAAGAAAAAAGCAGCTGACCACAAACCATGGCAGGAGGCACAACCCACATGTTGATGTTTTGGTCAGATTCGACCAAATTGAACGTTATATGCAAAATGCTTTGTGTAGTGGACTCACCATGAAGCATCTTAATGGGAATGATGTATTTCAGGTCAGATGAGGAAGATGGTCAGAGTTGATAGGAAAATATCCCCATATTATTTCACTGTTAAAAAAAAAAAAGAAAATCATTTATAGGCAAGGCAAGTTTATTTTTAAAGCACCTTTCAGCCAAAGACAATTCAAAGTGCTTTATAGTTCCAATCCTGCTTATAGTTCAACATTGCTTTGTATTTATTTGACACAAAGCAATAAAATACATTGAAATTTTTTGTTGTTACATGACAAAATGTGAATGTACGGTTGCAAGGTGCTTTATGTTCTCTCTGTGTTTGTGTCTAAAGAGTTTTTTTTAAGGATATTGTTGTTAGACTACACAGCAAACAGCAAGTTGGACATTAGACATTCGAGATGTGCTTTGATTAAAAAAAGAGATTGCATTTCAATTAACCTTTCATTAGTACTTTTACTGAAGTGTACAGTGGCTTGTTGGAGAATATCTGCTGGTGGGGGAAGAACCTTTTAAAAAAAAAAAAAATCTTGCTGTAAAGAAAAAAAAAAAACAAGTACAATTTCCTTACAGCAGACCTGAAATGATGAAAAATTAAAGACGATATGGTACTTTTTGGCAATGTATGCTAAAGAGAAGCGGCAGCAGGAGGGATTGAAGATTCCTCTGAGCAGACATGGCAGAAGTGTGAGGGAGCATCAACCCAGCTGCTCCTGCAACACCAGCCGCCTGAGTTACTAAAGAGGTACAACGGTTGCGTAATTAGGGTCTCTTGTTACTGTCAATAAGGTGCGTGCCATGTGTGAAAACATCTAAATAAACACTCTTAAACTAAGTACAACAAAACTTTCTATTCATAATAAAATTTCTAGTTCTTTTTAGAAATTTTTATCCAAATCTGCTAATGTGGAAGTTTTGAAGTAAACCTATCAGAGACATAGATGAGAACAAAAGGTTTATTATTCAGCTTTTTTTTTTCTTTCCTTTTGCTAGGCATTAAAGAATACAAAGTCCAAACTGCACGTGACAAGCTTACAGAGCTGGGAATTTTTTTAATTGCAAACTTCTCTTCCTGCTTTGTGGCCTGTCATGAGGGAAGCGGTGTTGACGTTTTTATTATTTGCAGAACGAGAACTTGGTTGGCCTAATCTTAGGTGTTTGAATGTCACAAGGTGCTTGGAAAGCCCGATGTCATCTGAGCCGCCGGTCTGTTATGGGAAGGACCACCTGCAACATTCCTCTCTTCTCTGTGTGTCAGTGGATCTGGAGAACACGAGTCTTGTGATGGTTAGAATCTGATTGCAGCCAGGGAACAACCTCCCTCATCGACGCAGCCCCGACCGTAGGGCTCCAGTCAGATTGACTTTTCTCACTAAATAATCAGTCCATTAAATTGAATATGGAAGCATGTAGCCTAAAATGTTATGGTGTTCAGTTGAGAGTAATCAGCACATTGTAAAGAGAAAGTCACTGTAGGGTCAACAGGTGTTACATTGCTGACAAGTGCAGGTTACTGAATCTTAAAGCAAAACTTATTTTTAATGCTCTGTGTTTGCTGGAGTTACAGGCATTTTAAGTGTTTCATTTTTGTTTATTGCAGAATATTACAAAAGTATCTGCATAACTGCCTGGAACCAATATATTTCTGGTAGATCATTCCATTATAATGAAATAACATGGTTTCAGTTTTGTTTTGTTGTAACTGTAACTTAATGAGCATGTATTGATTTATTTATTTATTTTTTTCATTTTTTTTGTTACAAAGTTTCAACTGTGTTCAATTTTGTCGGTCTTTATAGCTGTATTCACTACCATAGCTAATACTGAGAAACATGCAACAAAGTCTCAAGGGAAAAGTAGCTACTAAAGTAAATAATTGATACAGAATAAACATAAAAGACCTGTCAAGATTAAATATAAGAACATTTTGGAGTATCTGGGAAGTATGTGGATAAAATGCTGACTACAACGTGGAAATGACTTAATTTAGAAGGTCCTTGCCCATATTGCCTTTAATTAGTTTTAACTATTGTGAACTTCCTGTTTGAGCTGTAATACTTTTGTTTTGAAGGGACAATTTCTTGTTTAACTTTCTGCACAAAGGCAGTTTAATGGCAATCAAAAGACAGAAGATGAATTGTAATGGAAGCTTATAAAAGAAATCTCATTAGTCGTCCCCTAGATAGAAAAAAAGTTCATTTTTTAAAAATTGTAAATAGGAGTGCTTGCACTCTTATTTACATCATAATTTTGTGCGTATTATCGGAGCATACGCACAAAACTATAATTGCACCTGATCCACATGAGCATAGCCACATCTCCAACATGCATCATGTGCATGTGGCACAAAACCACACAAATCTAAAACACATACAGGCCACATGTTCTTAATTTCTACTTTTTTTAGCAAAATTTGGAGTAGATTTTATTGTTGAACTCTCCTGCAGTCTTCACAACGCTCAAGAAGAGTATGGCAGATGTCACGTCAGTCAGCCTGGTGGCACGTTAGCTCTTCTGTTCGCAAAACCACAAAAAAAGCAAAAACAAAACAATAAAGAACACACAGTGGTGACCCCGCCTGAAGCACGCACACGTTAAAAAGCACTTGACCCCTCTTAGGACTGTGGGAGGGTTAAAAGGCCAGTTGTTCATTTTTAGCTAGCTTCACTGCATAGTCACATTTAGCTTACAGAAAGAGCGCCAAGCAGGCAGACATACAAAGTAAACTGGCGAACAACATGTAGGTTTAAAACGGACATGTGCCCACCCCAGCAGACGCATAGAGATGTGGGCTACCTACAGGATGTTTTGGCACAAAATACATTTTTTTTCTCCACAATTTTGTTAGTCGTAAATGGGGTTAAATAATAATAATAATAATAAAACCCAATAGCTAAAATATGTTTATACTTTTTGATTTTTGTATATTTAGATGAAATGTCATAACTCATATTTAGAACCTTTATTCTTTGTAAGTAAGGTGTTGCTAAAAAGACTTATGACCAAAACAACTTTTAAGCCTACCTTTCTTTTGAAAAACAATCAAATTCATGTTCAGAAATGCTTTATTGATCTCATAGGGAAATTGAATTGAGTTTTTTGTTGATTAATTCATGATTTATATATTTAATATTCATGGTTTTATTTTTATATATATATATATTTTTTCAGTTCTTGTCATCCTTTCTTTTTTTATAATTTTTTTTAGGCATGTTTGTGCTGAACAAAATGGGGAAAACTGGGTTTTCCAAAGACAAGGTCACATATAACATTTTTTTTAACTTCCTCTGTAAAATTATTCATTCATGTGCAATTTACTTGTCTGTTTGTATACAATGCATGTATAATCAACTTCACATGAACAAGCCAAACGAGGCACTGACTGTCATTTCATTATAAATTTTAAATGAGTTTTTACTACTAATGGCTTCTCAAGCTTATAACTATTGCTGCTGGTGTTTGCAGAGCCAGTGGCTGCTTTTTCTGCCTGTAATTTAAATTTGCGCACATTCATCACTTAATTCTCATCATAATACATTCCAAGCAGAACGAGACACTTACAGTGGCAAAAATAAACCTTCAATCCCCGCTCTGCTTATGAACAGAACTGCATTTCTTTGATTAATTAAATTCTTAGTCTGTTTTGGTTATTATTAATTTAAATTCATTCTGCTCTAGCCTTTGTAAATTGCTTTCGAAATATGGCTTATTAGATTTGCGAAAACTTATTCATGTTTCATGTTATGCAGCCGACTTACCACTCAGCGGTCAAAGCATTTCTGACTGGTTTTTATGTGGTTCTGTTTTATCACCTGTGCCTGCTGGTCTACTGCAAATCTTTTCTCATGTAGATATTTACGGGTTTGTTATATGTTGAACTCTTATACTTCTGATCACTTCATTATAAGATGGGAAATATTTGGAGGTGGCTAATATGTTAAACATTTGAGCCAAAATAAATAGGAGATGTGGAGAAATGAACCCTGCAGAGTTATTGGTCCGTGTACCTAAAGGTGAGCGTACAAAAGAAAACCAAGAACATTCCCCGTGCAAACATTTTATGCTGAGGAAATTGACATTTAGGAAAACCTGAAGAGAGTTCACTGGCTGGTTCCAGTTTAGTGCAAATTCACAAGTAAAGTTTATAAAGCACTTTTCACAGACACAGTCACAAAGTGCTTTACAACACAAATCACTTCAATTGTGGATGTATATTTAATGATCATTAGCATATTCATTACATTATTGCATTATACTTTCATTGGGCTTGCTGCAAGCTTTTTACTTTTTACTATCAGGCCTCATATAAACTTTTATCAAGACAGCCAGTCTCAATAAAGCTATAGAAATCAGACCTTGCTTGTAATGCGGCCCATCAAGATTACCTCTTTAATTAGTGTCGCATTGAAAGCACTGCAAAGTTGCTAAAAGTACAGTCTAATCTTAAAAAAAAAAAACATTTAGTCGTAAAAAGAAAAAATCACAAGGCTTGAGCTAATATTTTGACTTTGCTTCATGTCTGATGGTCAAAGTGAAAAGTTAGAAATTGTCGTTCTTTTTCCTATGTCCTCTTCCTGCCCCCAAATTGGGTTTCTGTAATTAATTCAATTTGTGCTTCGGTTTTAATGTCAGCTGAAAACAATCATTAGAAACAATGTAATCATCAAAAAAGCAATTATTCTTAAAATTATTTAGCTATTTTCTGCTTTGCAAATATAATTTTTAGTTGGACAATAAATTCAATGTGTTTTCATGGTTCTGGTGAAATAGCAAAACAGTTGTGATTACAATTTGTTGTTTGCTATCCTGCAGGTTTACTGCACAAATAAACTTATTTGGAGGAGAAATGCATACAGAATTGGTCAGCGCAGGAAAAACGACATAAGCCTTTAGTAGTTATTGTTGAATCTAAAGTGGCCAATTGTGTTTGACCAATCAAATATTCCCACAAATCAAATATTCCTCACATAGACATGTCTGTGTTCTATTCATCTGAATATTTTTCATTAGACGCAAAAGCTTGTCCTAAAACTCCATAGCTCACTTCTAAATAGAGTAAAAATTACATTCTCTAAATGGTTAGATGTGAAATCTAAAGAGAAGTCCAAAACAATTGTCTGACAGCAGACAATCATGTGACTTTACCATACTGTAAATAGGAGCAATGCAGTTGCTATAAAAACAACAGTTTTTAACAAATATTATAGTTTGACTTCATTTGTTAGTAATACTTGCTTAAAAAATAAGGGATAAAGTATCAGTTCATAAAATCTGTTGTTTTATCAACTAAAAACATGAGGTTAAAGTATTTTTTATCAGTGTTAATTAAAGATCAAGCCTTACTCTCCTTTGTAGTGAGTAAGTACTTAAAGTACTCAAAGCGTTTAAGTACTCTTGCTCGCAGTGTTCAACAGTGTTCAGTCGTCAGAGAAAAATAATGTGCAGGAAGGGCGTCCTCAAATAGAATCACAGGAAAATTCAATAACAAGGCCAGTTTTTGACCCTAGGCTACAGGAACCATTTTTTAAAATTTTTTTTTAGCAAAGAATTGTTCCATTACAACTATTGTTTACTTTCTCTTCTAATCAGCATTCTGATTTGTCTGCACCCTTCTCCATTAGACTAACTAGCCACTTCTCCGACTGTGACACGGTGACTCAGCTGTGTTTTGCTACTGGATCAAGTAATGGCCTCTCAGACTGTCTCGGTGCCTGGTTTCCTGACATTCAGCACACACACACACACACACACACACCGGTTCACTTTTGTTTTGTGCTTCTTCGTGGAGCAGTGCGGTGGGCTCCAGCTGCCCACCGGTCCATAACTCCTTCACAGAATTGGATTGTGACGTGAAGCGGGGAGAAGACAAACACCAGCCAGGAGGACAGACACACTTAGCTTTTGCTGCTGAAGTCAAAACAATTTTTAAGAGTGAAAATGGGTTTTGGTTTCTCCTTCAGTGGTGACTTTGTTGTTTCATTTCCACATTCCTACGCCAAAGCAGAGCCCTTTTTTTTCACTTGAATGTTGATCAAAAAGAAAGACACAGTTGTGGTTATGAATCTATCGAAGTGTTCACGTATTCAGCAAAAATTACTGCTTATTTATTAACTTTAATCTTTGGTTAACTTCATCCTATTTGGTTGTTGTTTTTTTTTCCAGCAGCAAGTGTTGTGCAAGTCTTCCAAGGAATCAAATCTTAAAGCACCAAATGAATGCCTCATTGCTTTTCAGTGAAATTTGGACATCCTACACCGTAACCTCCATGACTCACTGTAACGGCGTGTTCCCTGGGAAAAAAAAAAAAAAAAGAGTAATAATTCAGATTCATAAACACGAACTGGAAGAACAATAGATGTGAAAGTACCAGGAAGAAAGATTTTGGATTTTTGCAAGGTCAAAGTTATTCAGCAAGTTATCTTGAGATTAGAAATGCTTGAGAAGGCTCTCATTAGGATAGAGGTGTGTAGAATAATAAACAATTTTGTTTATTTTTAGCAGGAGTACATTCAAGTGGAACTGCAGATACTCCGATAACCTTTCATATTTTAATAAAACTAGGGAAATTTTGCCATCTCCAGCTTTAAAGGAACTTAAAGTATTCATACTAAAACTTATTATTTTACCTGATAAACCAACGCAATGTTATGCATAATTATATTCTGCAATTGTACTTACCGCTTCAAGTCTTGTAAGTTTGCCTCTATCAGTTTTACACATCTGGAGATTTTTACCAATTCATCTTTTGAAAAGCAAAATCAGAAAACTCATCTTGGATCAGTAGTTTGACAATTTTGTTGCCCCTTATTCTCCATTGGATTTAAGCAGGACCCTGACTGGTACAACCTGCTGTGTGGATGATCTGTTATTTGTACCTTTAGTGTCAATCTGCTGCTGAAAGGTGAATCACTCTCGAGTCCCAGCAGGCTTCTGCCAAGATAGCCCCATGTTTTCTCCATCCTTCTTCTGATCAGCTTACCGGTCTCCACAAAAAAAACAAATCCCTGAAGCCTGAGGCCGCCACCACCATGTTTCGTGTTGTAGTCACATTTATTGGCAGAGTTTGCTTTCAAGCCACATTCAGAATTTTGTCTAAAGGTCAAAAAGCTCATTTTTGAACTCTTGACGAGCAGAGAACCTTCCTTTACCTTTGCTTGATCTCCTACATGTCTTGTGCAAACTACAAGACGGACTTCTGTCTTCCTACCACTTATGTTATACTCTTTCCATTTACAGGCAATGAATTGAACAGTGCTCTGTGACATGGTTTTATAACCTAATCATTATGCTGTTTGTTCACTAATGTTCCCTTTCAAAACCTCTCAGACTTTCACAGGAAAGCTTTATTTATCAGTTACCATTTATAACAGGTTACTTCTGAAGGCAGTTGGTTGTTAATTTTATAAAGGCATAACAAAATAAAGGAAGTTGCTCACCATACTTACAAGAGTTTTACAAAGAAAATGTCTTGGGAGTTTTTGGATCCAGACCATAGGTAAGCTCTGATTCAAGTCAGTCAATTGGGGGGGACAATTTGCCCTTTTTCTATTTGATGAGAGTGAGAAATGACCATTTAGTTTGAGTTTCACTTTGAATTGATGACTTCTGATGCTTCTCGCTTACAGTAAATACTCTCGCATTTTCTCACACTGACTTTAAATTAGGAATCGACAGTCATATTTTGTTTATGTTATTTCAGTTTTTTTTTTCTTTTGGTACTGTCCATCTTAGACCTTCATTTAAAGGTATAAGTTGACTCAAGCATCACATCCTGGATGAATATGAATATAATTTCAATTCAGCAAATGTGTGCTGCAATTATAAAAGCTTCCACTTGTTGATCTTTATGCTCTTCGGATTAAGCAGCGACGTTGCTTTTCAAGTGTTTAGGCCAAACCTTTGCTTTTTTTTTTTTTCTTTTTATAGCAATCAGTGCTGCATGAAAAACCTCTCCAAACAGTCTCTGCTGTTTGACTCGCTGAAGCTGCACCTGTTCGCTCTCTGTTGCTCAGTCAGGATATCAGCCTTGGCTAAACTCCCAACATGTAAATGCGAATCTGTACTTGTGGTTTTAGGGTTACATCTTCTACCTTTGGGAGACTGCTAACAGGTTACCAAGCTGTGTAACAAAGTGCTGCATTAAGATGCCTCCAGCTGAATTCATGCACTTTGTTACACAGAGTTGCTATTTAAATCTGCCTGCATGCACTCTGGAGCTCTTGCTTCCTCTATTCTACTTCTCCCTTCACAGCATTTACTGGTACTTTGAGATTACAAAAGCGGCCTCCTCGGTGTGTTGGTTTATCTACAGAAGCAGTGACTAGGTGTTAAGCCGTTTCAGTTCCTGTCTTTATACTGAAGAATTATGTTTTTGCTTTATTTTCCTCTTTTCATTTGCTTACCAAATATTTTATTCTGCTTTTCCTGTGGAATTACTACTCATCCTGCTTGTGGTACACCCAGAGTCTGCTTGCTTTTCTTTTCTTGTCAAGCAGCTTGTGCACAAAAAGATGCGAACGTCTTTGTGTCATAAAATTCTCTTTGAGTCTTGAAGCGACTGCTTCTTTTCCTTCTAACTGGGGCTTTTTTTTAATGAGTCTCGAGTGACGACAGCTTTTTTTCTTTTTTAATAAAAGAGAGAACAGCCCTTTATGCAGCTGGTTGAGCTGTTGCATAGTCTGCTGCTGGATTCTTTTGTCAGAAACATGTTATTTGACTGCTTCAATTATCTCTAATGAAGAATAAATTGTCATCCGATTTGATTGAATCAGATTTGCTTTAATCTTTGTGAATTAGCTTCAAACTCTAATTGGCTTTTGTTGGATGGAAGCAGTAAACAGCAACAATGCACTTTTGTGAGGCGACTTTGTTTGCAACAATGCACACTAAAACAAATTCAACTTTGGCCTTTGGGCGATGTACTTACAGGCGAAACTAATATAATCTGCTCCTGGCACTGTTTTTTTTTTCAGCTGCTGAAAGTACCAATACAATAAAGCCACCAGGCAGTCTCCCTGCAGGCTCTCTGCACTCTTTTGGTTTGTGTTTTGTTTGCTGTCTTGAAATTTAAGGGCACCACTGCACTGTTCAGTGGACTATTCCATCTTTTCTTTTGAACATCCCACTAATGTTTCAAGATTGCACTGCCAATGAGTGAAATGTATTCTAATGCATTAGATTTTAATCATGTCTTGTATTTTCTTAAGTGGTGGGAAGTCATACAAAAATAATACAGGTGTACCCCAAAGTTGAGTACCTGGTCCACTTTTTTTTTAACACTATATAAAGGAATTGCTTTTTTTGTCCTGGTGCTGCTGCTTGGAAAGACTTTTTCGCTTGTTTCAACACTGCCATGTCTATATTTGGAGTCCTTTGTGGCATTGTTTGATAAAATTTCTCATTTTAATTATGAACAACATAAGGGGACATCATGTAGCTCAGGGACAGAGCAGTTGCATCATGCATAGCGCTTGCTGTGCTTGACTCACTTGTCTCTGGTTCAGTGGTCTCGGGCCTTTTACCGCATGTC
The DNA here is from genome assembly GCA_903066815.1 of Brachyrhaphis roseni. NCBI lineage: Eukaryota > Metazoa > Chordata > Actinopteri > Cyprinodontiformes > Poeciliidae > Brachyrhaphis > Brachyrhaphis roseni. The sequence continues at coordinate 84,917 of CAEFZY010006142.1, forward strand.
TTCCCTTTCTCTCTCCTTCCTCCTCTCCAGCTACTGTTGAATTAAGGCCCTAAAAACCTTTAAAAAAAACAACAAAAAATGACAGTATATTGAACCCAAATTTTCTCTCCCATATTAATGGGTGTGATATGTCAATCTGCTCAAAAAATAAAATTGGCCACTTTCACTTGTCAGCACGAAATGTAGATTTTAGTTACCAAGATCAGAAACTAAAGTGGTATTGAAAGCAACAAAAGACTTAGAAAGTGTATGTGTGAGGATGTTCAAATCAAACACTGTAGAAGGTTTTAGTGAGCAGGTGGAAGGAGGAAGAATATGGTGTTCAATGCCTTTTTTTATTTTTATTTTTATTTTTTTAAAGCAGCCGTGTTACAGGCACTGTTCCGAAAGCCCATTTACAATACGCTTTTGTATGTTATTGGTACATATTTCAATAAAATTAAATATTTTTTGTGTAAATAAAAGTTACAATGTGGACACCTGCAGCTTATAGACAGGTGTTTCCTCAATAGATCAGATGTGATGCGGATAATGTGGCTTGTGGACATCTTCAAAAATACAGTAATTTAAAAGTTTAGAAGCCCTAGACGTTTGACCAAGAAGACTGGTGAAGACCCAAAAATATAAGTCCCCCATTTTTGTTTTTATTTTTCTCTGAACCGTCTCTGGCACAGATAAGCTGGTGCTTCACAGTCTCCAACATTCATAAGAAGCTGGGTTATCAGATCAACTAAGCAACATAGTTTCAGAACTATTTAAAAATCCAGATTTAGTTTTGTTTCTGATATAAACTGAGCAAAAAAAGCTGCAAAAACATTGAGGTTCAGCAGTAATAAAAAGTCATAATAGCACTCAAACAAAATGGATTGCTATCTCTTATCTGCTGTTTATTTTGATTTCACCCCTAACCATAATCAATGTGCTGCATGGGGTTGTGCTCGGTGCCGCTTCTTTCACTGAATTTATAAATGCTTTCTCTGACTCATTTTTAAACATCAGTCTTTTAGTGTTATCAGGTGTTAGGTGCTGTGTGTTGATCTCATTTTCTAGTGTTGCTAGCATCAGTCCTATTTTTGGTGTTTGGATTGAGAAGCATTTTGTAAACCCAGCTTGTTGCTTTTGATTAGACTGGTGAAGTTCGGGATTTGTAGGACTAGTGAGTTAAATAATGTGATTGGTGAAAAAGTTACCAACTGAGTACGACGGTAGTGGAGGTGCAACAAAACGTGCCTCCATGAGATTAACAGCTTCCCACAACAAACTTGGAAGCCATTTACATGGCAAATGATGTTCATCATTAAGAAAACATTTCTGTCCCACAATTGCAAACATAGCCATGGGGAATTTATAAAGCACTATTGAGACTTAAATTGACCTGTAATTGTTGGTTCTGGGCAGCTTGGCAACACTTCAGTTGTTTGGTGTGAAACAAAGGATGAGAACATGGAAATGCACTTCATAACCACAGCTTAGTGCAGTGAAGAATCTGTAATACTGTGAGACTTTTACTCTTCTAAATGGGAGCATTATTAGAGTGCATGGCGTCATTGTCTCTTTAAAAACACCGGGAGATTTAACCTACGAATCTGTTGGGTTCAAATAGTAAACTGAAAATTGATCGTTAACAAATATTTTAAGCCGTTAGTGACCTGAAACATACAGCCAGGTAAACATGGAAAAGATGCTAGAGCAAACATTTTTCATTTTTATCGTCTCAATCCTGCAGCTCTAAATCCAATAACGCTAGGTTGATGGGGGTAGTTTCTTAAGATGACAGGGTTTTTTTTCTCCTGATAAAAAATACATTTAATTTGGGTATGAGATAATGGCTGGATGTATGATGGGCTTTATTTTCATATGATCAACTCCTAGAACATTCAACTCTCTAGAAACCCAAATACTTAGACTTGATTTGAGTTTTCTTGAAAATAGGTCATGAATGTAACGCAAATTGTCACAAAGACAATTTGAGGGCAAGAAGCTGACACATTATAAGATTACACACTGCTGCAGATAAACAACACAGACATAACACTTTAAACATTATGGTAATTTCTGATTTTATTTGACTATGAATCCTTAAGAGATCATAGAACATCACTGACTGTTGTCCACCAGTTTGGTAAACTATTGTATATTTAGTCTTATGAAAGTGTCATATTTGATGAGAGATTTGATTTGAATGCATTGTTGTTGTTGTTGAGTCTCTGTTAATCTTTGTGTCTAATCAGCGTCTGATTCCTGGGATGGCATTGAGCTGAAAATTAGCTGCCAGATCAGCTACGCCTCCAGCAGTATGATGAAAGATATGACAAAAAATGGTTTCATCTTGGTTGTAACTATCTTCTCTGTGACAAAACAAAAAAAAAAACTGTCTCGAAATGACAGCCGTAAGAAATTATTTAATGTTTCTTTGTTTCTCACAAATCTATTTTAAAAATCAGTTTAAATCGAAACATTTTCTGTAAGTTTCCTGACTAACCCACCGAACCGTTGGGGAGACGCCTCACCTGTGTCTGTACAGCAGTGATATTAGGACTGATTGATACACAGCAGAGTTTTTCCGGCTGGATGCGCCTCAGAACTAGAGAACAGACCCTCACCCGTATCTTGGATCTTATCTGACAGCATGATCTCAGAGGAGGCCTCTTGGCAAACGGCGAAACAGCAGAGTTCAGCTGAGCAGAACCTGGAGGAGTCCTGGATGTGATTTACCTGGCCCAGGAGAGGACAAGATGGAAGGAAAGGCAAAATTGTCTTTGGTTAGATAAATGTCCTCCAGCTGGACAATGGGAGCTAATAGTTTTTATTTTATTTTTTTTTACATTTTCTCCCTGATCATCTTTATTTTCCTGTCTGCAGGCACAATTTAAAAACAAACCCAAACCCAAATGTACAAGACATGAATAATGGTTGTTCATGTAAAGATGAATGGAGCTGCCTGAGAACACAATCGATCCATGTAGAGTTACTGATGCAGCACCTCTGGTCACATTTGAGTGGATTGACTTCTTGTAAAGAAAATGATTAAAAAAAAGACCTCTTCCCTTTATTCTTGAAAGTAGTCCTCATGGGTACCTTCACAGCTTTTGTGGGCTTAGGGTTATTATCGCCTTAATAAAAAGGTATTTTGATTGATGATTTGCACAGCTTTTTTTTTTTTTTCTTCAGTGCAGATCTGGATCACTGTTTATTGTTGTTATTATTATTATTATTATTGGATTTTCAAAATAAGCAAACTGAAACATGTTCCTCCTGGTTCACTTAACTCATTGACATCCACTTAATAAATAACAGCAGTGTTAACTAAAGGCATCCCAAGTATGCTAGAGCAAATCTTTATCAACATTCTTACTAAATTTGTCCTATTTATAATCTACAGAGAAACACGATATTGAAACAAACTAAAATAGTTTTGTAGCCAACTATAGTTTCTCTGATAGTCTTATCAACTACTAAAGATAATTGTTAGTTTGTTAAACTTCTGAGACTGATTATGCCTGCTAGAGTTGTGCTCCATGTGTAGAGCACACTTTTAATTTCTCTGTACTCTTTAAGCTTTTGGAGTGGAACAAAATTAATAAACACTGATGAAAATAGTTTCACGGAGATATTTACTGCCAGGTTTGTGAACAGCTGGTGGTTGATTATAAACACCAGCTTAACTCCTGAGTATAATAAGCCTAAAGGTACTTCTGTCTGGTGAAAGCCGTCGTTCCTGTAAAATACCGACAGGCCGGTAAGAACAGAAACTGCAGGAGGTCAGAGAAAGGTGGAGGTGCTGCTGCGATCGTAGCTTGTCATTTTGTGGCTGTGAACTGTGACTGGCAGACAGCCTGGAGGACACACATGCAGTACTACCTGGCAGCTTGACAGAATGAGTTTACCTTTATTAATCCTAAAAATATATCTGCTAACTAAGTGCTCTATGTGGTAATGTCTTTGTTTTGTCTAACACCCACATCTCTCTCCTTGTTATTGTCCGGCAGAGTGGCTAGACTTAAAACAAAATGCAAATGCACAATTCAAATTAGGAGTGGAGCAGACAGTGATGGATTTACTGCAGCCATTTTTTTATTGCTAGGATGATAAGAGCTCGCTCAGTAGAATGGTTTATTTGCCTCACAGCAATAAGGATCCCAGGTTTAAATCTGGGCTTGATTGTTGCTCGTGTGCATTCTTTGGTTTTCTCTTTTTCGTCCTGTTTTCACACAGAAGACGTGTGTGATGCATGGTTATGGGTCAGCATGTTAGCCTTGTGATGGGCTAAAACAACCCACCATCCTGAATGTGATGAAGTCAGGTACAAAAAAAATTATAGAAATTAGGTTGCTGATGCAGCAGCTCTCTAATCACAGTGGTGCATGTCAGCTTTTCCATCTGCCTGCGTAAACCTGCGAGTGAACCGCAGCTGTGGGAGTGCAATTTAGATTGCGACTGAGAAAATTGTGATTTATTTTGCTCATCTCTTTCATTTACTTTGTATCACAGCTCAGGTAATGACAAAAAAAATGCTGCTTTTGTACGCGTTGCAAACCTTTTGTGACGGGAACCTAGCAGGAAGTGCAGTGATGCTGCACTTCCTTTAAAGAGAAGATAAATTTAAATGTTTTACTTTTTTAAATGCTAGTCTATAGTTTGGAAATGTAATTAACTTTAACCTCTTATCCTTTCTCCTAATCATCTGTTTTGCTGATACTGTGTTCTTATTTCATTTATTTTTGCCCCCCTCACACCTGTAATTAAACATTTTCATTGACAAAACATACAAACACACACACACGTACCCACAGGTGTTTAGATTCATCTGTTCAGAGACACTCTATATTTGGCTGCTGTTGTCACTACCGGTAAATACATCTTGTATTAATTGGTACCATTTACTTTTCAGTGTCATATGAGCATAATGTGTTTTATTTTTTACATTTTCTTTCTGCAGGTGTAGAAGCAGACTTCCTGTGTGTTTTCTAGTTCTCCTTCTCTCTTTATTTCCTTCCTTCCCTGTTATTTTTTTCCCCACCTGTCTTCATTTCATTTTTCTCCTTTTCCTTTTCTTTTCTATCTCCAGCTCCATTGCAATGGAAATGAACTCCAAGGAGTTTGTAATATTTTTTAATACATATATTAAATGGAGTGTAATATCAAAAGCCCTAATGCTCCTTTTGTGAAAGTAAATCTGTATATAACAACTCTGATTGCTTCCCTGCTGGACAGCAAATGGGGGAAAATAGAAATTAAAAATGAAATGTGTTTTATACATAACATTTTCCATTTATTGTAATAGGATTATGTTTTACCAGAGAAAAACTTACCATAAAAACACAAAGGTTTTGATCTTTATCAGCCGTGTGTCGGATTTGTACCATCCTTGAACTACAGTTTGGTGGTTCTGTAAAAGGGTCACAGAATAACCTCTAGGCTGCACTTGGGACACTCATGATTAAACTTGTTTTTTTTGTACCGCCATCAGTGAGACATTAACCTTTATTCACCTGAATATAAATGTAAAATATGTAAATGTACACCCTTATGCAAGTCTTGACCTATGAACAATGGGAATATACATGAGTACTAGCTTGCATTACTGTAGAGATCTCATGGGGTAATAATAACGGTAAGTAAATATTTATTTCAAATGAAAATATCATAGGCAGTATAATTATTACAACACAAGTTAAACGACTTTTATAAAAGTTGTGATTCTGGCCTAAATGTTATTTTTTTTTTCGGCTTAAAGTGTCGTTCTCTTCTGTGTTGTTCGTAACTATCACCGGCAGTAATTCCTCTTATCACTGAGATTTTGTGTTGGAGTTTCTTAATAAAACTACGAACCCTTCTGCCAGCTGCTGCACATGAAGCCGACAGAGCTGCTGTTGGCGAGTTCATTTCTACTCTACATATTGATGAGGACTTGCCAGAGACAGAGGAGTGATGAGCTGAAGTGAGAGATCTAGCTTTCAGCCCGGGTCCTCGCTGAACCCGTGTGGCATTCTCAATCTAAAAGCCCACGCAGACACCCCCACCCCCACCACCAACCCCCCTGCCTGCTGCCATCAACGCTGGTTTAATTTTACTGACCTCCCATCTGTCCACTTGCTTTTTGCTTTCTTAATCCTGTCATTTTCATGTGCTGAAGCTCGAGGGTCCGCTTGGCAGACTGGCCCATATACGAGCACTTTCACAGACACACAACACAGTCGGGCGCTTGTTGTGAGAAGAAGTAAAGCCTAATTGCTGTCAGTGGCAGTACAGATGGCTGCATTAAAGAAAAGCTAAAATGGACGATCAGTGTAACTCACGACGATGGTTTTATGACGCTGCTGCTGCTGCTGCTGCTGAAAATACCCAAATATGAACCTCACTCGCTGTCTGCTGTGGAAATCGACTCCTACACAGCTCTTTCTCAGTCTTTTCAGGAATCAGCTCTTCAATTATTTACTACACTAGTTTTTGTTTTGTTTTTTCCCCTTTATTTTCTAACCATGTGTAGAGAAATCCAGGAGAGGATGCTGTGGCAGTGCTGAAGTGTTCAAGTTCAGGTTGTTTTTAAGAGCAGCTCATCTGCATTGATGTCTCTGGTGTCCCTCATATTCCTCTTGACAATACTTCATAGGTACTCTGTTAGGTTTAATGACCAATCAAGTTCAGTGATAACATGGTCATTAAAGCAGCTACTTTAGGAGGGAGTGGGCAACTACCGAGTCCTGTTGGAAAATAAAAAGAAGCGTCTCCTAAAGCTTGTCATCTAGAATGAAGGGCGATAAAATATCCTAAACTGCTGCGATGACACAAACACCATCCAGATATCGTCACTGACTGTGGAAGCTTCAGACTGGAATTAAAGCAATCTGGATTCTTCCTCCTGACTTTGGGATTTTGATTTCCAAATGATACTCAATCTTTCATCTGAAAATAGAACTGAACAACAGTTTAGCTCTTTTGTTTTTCTTGGCACCGCTTTGACTTTCTGTGGCTGAAGGGTTTAACTGAATGAATGAGATAAGCTCCATTTCCATTGATCATAGAATTGAGCAAACTGGAATAACCAACGTAAATCTACTTTAATGAAAATACGGTAATTTAAACACCTCATGTTTTGTGCTCTAGGATGAGCTGGTTTTTCAACTGTGTCGAATTAATTTTTGTATTTTTGAAAAACTGCAATGTAAACACTTTTAGCATCAGACGAGTCGTGATCAACAACTGGATGGATGGATGGATGGATGTTTGATTTCAGTTGTGCTTCTTATTTAATGGAAACGCCACAATTGTGAAATTGTTTATTTTACATTAGTGTGTTATCGATAAAGTTCTGCGCACATTTTTAATGGAAGTGCAGATTCAGTTGTAACCCATGACCTGGCCACCATCTTATGAGGGTTCCCCAAAGTCTTCAGTGGGTTTTGTGCTACAATAATATGAATCCTGCACCTACCTAGCCTTAAGTTAGCCTAATATTTTCTACTACTCTTCTTCCTTCCACTCAACATTCCATCATTTTGTTTGGTAAAGAACTCTGTCATCTGTTGGCTTCTTTAATAATGAACTTTTGTGACTTACCTCCTCCTTTAGGATGTCGATGACTGTCTGCTGGACTGCTGTGAAGTCGGTCTTAATCCCTGTGCTTATTTAAGAAATCAAATGTCTGTATTAATATTTTTTATTAATTTTATATGCTTTTGTAATTTTACAAGAAATAGAATTTTGTGTTTTGTTTTTAATTATCTGTTAAGTCTAATGAAAATGAAAAGAAATAAACCCTTGTATTTCCTTCTGTGTATAGAATTAATATAATGTAATATCTTTTGCAGCTAAGTAACTGAAAGAATTTATATCTAGAAATACAGATTATATAAGTGCATTTTATATGGAGGCATATTTAAAAATATAAGTCAGAGTGGATGATGAATAAATAACATAAATGACCTGTTGGTTGACACAGTTTCATATTCATTCTTTGTGAAAATTCAACAATTTTCTCTGGCTTGTGTCACACTCCGTTGAGCTGGATGTCACACTTTGATCCTGTGCTCAAGGCAAGCGTATAACCGAACCGGAGCGTGATTTCAATGTGGAGAAGCTTAACGCTGGTGGAAAAAACAGTTTCTGTTGAGTGGGATGTTCAGAGTTGAGCATGAAATGGCCAAATGTAACGGACTCTACCTCTACCAGAGGAACACCTCTCTGTGGCTAAGCCTGTGATGGGATCTGTTTTACTCATTTTTAACTCATGAATAGAAAATGTGACTACGTCAAGCATGCAGAAACGAAGAGCAATCAAAGATTCTTGACAGTTTCCCACGTCTGCCTTCTTGCAACAATGTGCAATGTTTTTTGAAACAAATCTTGATGCGGTTTCTCTTCCCCGCAGGAAGGACTGGGCGAGGTGTTGCAGTTAGAACCACCATGCGCTTTGCTCTGGAAGCAGCACAGGACGTGTGTTTGTGAGCAACGCTGGTTGGCCCCCGCTGGGATGAACATGCCACTGCACCAAATCTCCGTCATCCCACGGGATGTCACCTCCTCGCGGATGTCGGGCAGTGGGAAAGCAAAAGACAAGGACAAGCAGGTACGGGGAGAGAAGCATGAATCATCGCAAAGCTGTGCTGCATCATGAGAAACATTTGTCATGCAGAGTTATTCGATGGCAGCGATTGTGATCTCTGTGCTGAAAGGGGAACATCTCTGAGTAAACATTGTGTACAGTGTGAATAATAATAAAAAAAACGAATACAACACGATGAACAGACAGGATCCAAATTAATTCAAGCTTTTCCCATCACATAACGTCCACAGATGAGTGTCGGAGTGCGATAAGGCGCTCTCCCCCAAAGCAACGCGCAAATTAATATTCATCTTGCTAAAACCGAAACAGTTACAGAATTTTGAGATAACATTAATTAAGCAGTTTTATTAAAGATTTATGCAACTTAAAAATAAGAAAAGACGTACAACTAATCAAATTGGCTTTTCTCTTGTTAATTTTACTCTGAGATTGTGTGACTGTTCGACTTCGCCAAAAATCTGGCTGGATGTGCAGATGATGCATTGGGGTAGTGAGTCACGTCTCCTCTGTAATGGCAGTTTGGTGAAAAGGTAGTAAATAACACCAGTGGATGGGATCTAAAGCTATGTTTTTTAGTGTTCCTTGTGGCTCAGCGGTGAATAAATATTTTAGTAAGTTGACAGCAAATGATCTCAGCTGAGATGATTTAAAATAAAAAAATAACAACAAGGAGGAGGCAGCATGCTAATGTTGATAGTTTTTGATCCACATACATAAGTTTTTTTTTTTTTTTTTGTGCTGTATTTTACGTTTTGAAAAACATTTTTTTCATACTATGGCACTCTTTTGGCTTATTTAATGTTAATTAACATGATAGCTGTGTGCAAAAAAGGCAAACCGTTATCTGCGGTTGGGGAGAAAGAGGTGATTTAATTCAGTGCAACCGAAGTCAGAAGGCAGTTCTCTCATTTGTTCTGTTATCGTAATGTGGCAAAATAAAAATTTCAGAGCTGGCGATTACAATTTCAGCAAGTGCTCCCTTCCTTTGGGCTTGGCTGAGAGTTTTCATCTAATGAGCGTAGTCAAAGTCTGGGCAGCCTTTCCCTCTGTGCCTCTAAAATCACCTGTCGGCGCTCTGCTGTTGCATTTTAATGACGGCACTACATGCTGGAGCTTTGTTCAGTAGCGGTGCCTGTTAGGCGAGTTTGAAGTGGGAAAGTAAGATCTCTGGGATAGAAACAGTTTCCTCCTTTATCTGTTTGGCTTTTGCTTTTGATGTAAAATTTAAAACACAATCCGGGGTTTAACCCTTGAAGAAAATGTTAGATTCCGGATTTATTCCCTATGCTGTTTTTTTTTGTGTTTTTTTTTAAGTTATCAATTCTTAATTTTTAAGAAATAAACTTATATGCGTATTTTATTCATTCTTTATCTGTTACCTTTCTTTTTCTTTTTTTTCCGGTTGGAGTTACAAAATGAAAGAACTTAAAGAAAAACTTAAAGGGACATGAATATAAATTAAGTAAACACCGCCATGACAGAAGCCATCATGGTAGGAATCATTCATCGCCTGTACCCAGGATTATGTTTTGTGTCATAACAATCCTCTCTTCCCATCAGTAGGAGTTGGAATGCTCCTCCACCTCATCTTTGAATCTTATGTAAACTTACTTCATTTTCATAACATTTCTGAACTTCTGTCCGCTCTGACCCGAGCAGTTCCAGAAAAACTGATCCATGGCTTGTCGCTTCCAGACTGGATTACTGTAATGCTCCATTCATTTGGATCTGTTGCAAGAGTTTTCAGAAGCTGCAATATCTCCTAAAGTCTGCAGCTAGGATGCACCATTCTTCATTCACTTCACTGGCTTTACAACAAGAATAAATACAGGAATACATTTCTCACTCATTAATGCATGCATGAAAATGCCCCTTCTTGCCTCGAAGACTCTCTCCACAAACCACAGCTCGCTCCCTCTGCTCTGCTCCTCTCCACTCACTCCAACCTGCTTCAAATACCCAGAATCCAATTGAGCGCCACTCGGGACAGAGCTTTCTGTGCAGATGCTCCTTGTCTGTGGAAAGTCCTTCCTAATGCTATGAGGCCACAGCAACCCACAGACAGCATTAAAACGCAAACAGACATTTCCTTTTAGTGAAGCATTCCAATCTGTTGTTGTCAGAAACTATTTTTTTAATTATTTCTATTTTAATAATTGTCTTCAAAATCATGTAAGCAGTCATTATTATGTCAGCTATATTAGTCAGCCTGGTAGTTCTGTCACTGAAGTCAGTCATCATTGAAATTATTCTTCAGTTTCAATCTTCTCTCAATGTGCTCATTAAAACAAAATAATCAACAAAAAAACATATTCATAACTATTTTACCACATTCTTATTTGCAGAAATGTTTTTAGGTGCATTGAATGTTAGCACATATTTTACTGACCATAATAACTAGGGATGTAATTATTTCTGTCACTAGAAAAACCTAGTAATTTTTTGTTCTAAGAAATTTAACTTATGACAGAGTTTCGTATCAAGTGTTTTTAAAACTATAGTTAGCTAGGTGTGTTTTTTAAAAGGAGATTAGATTGTTTATTTTTGTATAGAATTTCATCCTGGCCTCTGCATTCTTGGGTATTTTTTGTGTACAGTAGATAGTTAACTGGATTGGGGGTGTTAGACTCTGAGGACAGCCACGGAAAGGTTACCCTAATGTTTTAGGAAATAAAAGTGACTCTGTCAGTGTTTCTCTTCCTGGCAGAGATTTACTGCTCTCCTTCAATTTACCAAAAGTATAAGGGTCCAGCTCTGGGCCTCTGCTTGGCATCACATCCTCTATTTGCACGTCTCCTGGTGGCTTAGCCTCTGATTACAATTCCTACAGAGGAAATAAATGAATGAAGAGCAGCAATTTCTTCACTCCCTGTGGAACTATCAGCGGCGTGTAAAAAGAAGAAAGCAAGGAGAGAAAGGAAGATGGTGAGTGTCAACCCAGAATGCTGATTAGCTTGAAGGTCCTGGAAGGATGTGTGTGTGTGTGTGTGCACCCACAGTTTAGTCACAAGACTCAAATCCATCCGGCCTTCTTATACAACACAACTGGTACTTCAATGCCTGGAGGGAGGGATAAAAAATGGGAAACTTTTCTACCCCAGAAGTCTGAAGCTGCTCTTTTGGGAAAATAAACAAGAATGTATATGTGCCATATATGCCTCCACAGCACATTCCTGACCTCCTGTTGGCCCCTTCATCAGCTCTACTTAAGATAGTTTGTTGAAAATTTACCCTCAGTGACTCAGTTTACTTGTCCTCCAATTGAGAACTCATGTTTGGGTTGATAAATCATCAGAGAAATAGTTTTAAATTTTGAAAGGAGAAACAAAGTTCCCTGTGTCATTCTTTGCGACTAGCGCGGTCAGACTTATTTGAGTCTGTGGGTTTCAATAAGGCACAGAGTGAATGGATTATGCATGACGTGACGGTAAAGTAAGCTCTGGCAGAAGCAGAAAGGTGGAGAGGGTGAAATGTAAACATGCAGTAGGAGACCGCTCATAGAGCTGTCATTTGTTATGGTTGTGGAGACGCTTTAGTCAAGAATGTTTCTGTCCTGCTCCGGACTGCTCTGAGGTGGAGAATATCAAGGTTAATTTGGTCAGTAATGAAATTCTGAATGTTTAAAATGCTTGCTCATGGAATTTGGAAAAACAATGCATTTCTTCAACTTCAATTAATTGTATTAAAAAATAAATTGATACATAATTGTTTAACCAAACAGTTATTAATGTAAATGTAATCAAAATACATTCCATTAAGGCTGCCGATAATTTCCAGCTCATTTTTTGCTTTGTGGTTTTGTAACATTTGAAAGTCCAAAAAATTTTTTTTTAAATTTGTCCATTGGTTTATGTAGGGTGTAAGTAAATGGATGGATGGTTTATGTAGCTGCTGAGGCACTTTATTATCATCACTGTAATAGTCTGACAACTTTCACTGCTCTGAATGTTTGCATAAAAGGCGACGCTATGCTCTCTGAACCAGCAGAGCAATGCTTTTAGATTTGAGGAAATTTGCTAAATCTTAAAATAATAATAATTTTTAAAAAATCTGATAATGCATTAAAAGAATGCATGACATTACTATGTCTATTTTATATAGCGGTGTAACACTTTGTTCAGCTGTAAGCCTAACCTTCCAGATGAAGGTTCATGGGTGGCCTTAGGACAACATTTGATCCAAGAATGAAGCCTGTATCAGATCCAATAACAATATTGGCTCCCATTACTGCAGGTCTTTTGACTTCCACTGCGGCGTTGCTCATTAAACAGTAATTTACATGATGGCCATGGATTATGCCCAGTCAACTGAAGAGTGAGCATCAGAGGATGCAGCTGTCTTTTTTTTTTCTTTTTTTTTTTTCTGCTATACACACTTATTTACATCTGGCACTGGCAGCATATTTAGCAGTTTATCTCTCCAACTCTGTGCACTCGCTTGGCAAAGTGGTGCATGATGCCAAAAGTTTTGAAGCCGCATGCATTTTTATTCAAGGAGATCCCGTAAAACTCCCAACATACCATAAGTGAATTGATAATAATCAAACACGGATGACGATGCAGAAGCACTAGTGATAATTTGTGGCTCATTTCAAGGGATAAAAGACCAATGAAAAAGAACATGTGTTTGATTAAAGATGGAAGGAGCAGCCGTTCTATTTGCAGTTATGTTTTTTCGTACTTGACATTTTTAACTGAATAACCACAGTCACGGACATTAGTGGTTATCGTGAGTTAAACTTTTCACGGAAGCAAAATGTTGGTTTTTGGGGCGCCTCTGTAGCTTATTTTGAAGGGATATGTAGACGTTGCCATAGCGACCAGAGTCAGAGATTTAAGGAGATCCCGTAAAACTCCCAACATACCACAAGTGAAACACGGATGACGATGCAGAAGCACTAGTGATAATTTGTGGCTCATTTCAAGGGATAAAAGACCAATGAAAAAGAACATGTGTTTGATTAAAGACGGAGGGAGCAGCCGTTCTATTTGCAGTTATGTTTTTTCGTACTTGACATTTTTAACTGAATAACCACAGCCACGTATGATAAACATATTTCCACATATCACCTCCGATGTCCATCGGACTCTCAGTTGCCTCACGTCAACTGCTTGTGATTGCCCTCAGTTCTTGCGCTTTCTGATTGGCTACTATGCCTGTCACGTTCAACAGGCTGCTGTTCAGTCAGAGAAAAGCCCACAGGCTGCGATAATCGGGCCAAGACAATGTTGAATAAACCCGATCTTATATCGGGCACATTTAACGAGCACACGCCACCAGCACTCACTGCAGGACGTTGTAAGATGGGGGTAAAGGGAAAATCGGGGCAAGAAAGCAAAGAAAAAGAGAAGAAAACAAAAAAACCTGACGACCCCCCTGGTCCGCAGCAAAACCCGCCAAGTCTGGACCGGTCCGCGGTAATAAAATAAAGTGAAGTAATACAGAGGTTGACAATTTTTGGTAAAGAAAATAAAAACAAGCGCCCAACGCGGGGCTCGAACACCCGACCCCGGGATTGAGAGTCCGATGCTCTACCAACTATGCTAGCCGGGCGCTAAGCTAATTCTGCGAAATTTTGCCATTTGTCCTTCACACGTTCTCAGATTCAATTATTGTACGCAGTTGAATGACTACAAGGGCCACACCCCTCGTCGTGACTGTAAACAACTTCCACGAGTGATAAGTTTGTCTGGCTGCAAGCCGCCTTTAGTTTTACGAGAGCTTACTTAGGCGGAGTAAGCTCTCGTAAAACGACAGGACCCGGATGAAGTCCACCCCAGAAAGGTTGGGTGAAAATGTATCCTAATGTATTAGGGAGAACTTTCTAACCAGGCTATAGATATTGTTGCCCCTCCGCGCAATAACAAACAAACAAACAAACAAAAAACTTTACAGGCATGAAGGCAACTTATCATGTTATCAGGAGTGTTCTTGAGAGATTTTTTTTGGTTTAAAGGTCAGCATAATCTTAGACATCTCTTTTAATTTATAGCATAAATTTTGTTAAGGCTCCCACTTTCTGTTCTTCAGATGTAATTTGTAATTTTGACTGTATAGGCACAATGTTTAACTTATCTTGGCAGTGTGTTGTCAAATATTGTTTCATTGTTTTATCATTTGAAGTTGGAGCTCTGATTTCGCCTGAAAGGAAATTCAAGTCTAAATGTTTCATTTAAATTTTTATCAAACTAAAATTTGCAATTTTTTTCTCTGCTTTAGATTGAAAGTTAAATGTTTAATTTGTTTTATGTTGCATCATATTGTTCCTCACTTCCACTAAAAGTAGTATTTTGTATTGGAAAAAGTAGTGTGCTGAGCTGTACAATGCATTATTTCCATAATTTCTTTCATACTTATTTTATTTCAGACTAATCGAAAGGCCACAATTCATGCTTTATTCAAAAACTCTTTAAATCAGTCATTAAGAAATTTATTTTACAAAATAGATGGTGATTTTCTTACTGTTTTTTCAGAATACGACTTACTTTGGACAGTTTACCCTCAACATTCTTGTAGAAAAGGTTTAGGTTTAAGGCACACATACGTTGTCGTTTCAAAACCTTCTTCTTTATTATGTGGCCCACTAAAGACTGTGTATGAGTCAATGTTTGAGTTGGTTCTTTTTTTTTCCCAAATAAATGTTGGTTGACATGATGGAACTTACATTTTCTAAGTGTTTTTTTTTATGTTTCTATTTTGTATTGGAAATTTACAGTAGTAAGCTGTATGTGAATTCAACAGTAATGATACCATAGAAAAACTGTAATATACTGGCAACACAGCTGCCAGTAGTCTACTGTAAATCTGATAAAAACAGCAATGTGCTGTAATCAAAAGATTTCTTTTGTGACAGTAATATACTGTAAAGTTGATTACAGTAAGGGTACTGTATAATTAACAGTAAAATGCTGGCAACCCTGCTGCCAGCATTTTACTGTAGAAATACAGGGCAATTTGTTACAGTGTATCCTTATTCAACCAAATAGTTGAATAAGGATAGTAGTTGCGTAAAGCGCATTGCTTTACACAACTACAGTGTTGCTTTTAAAATGTTTTGTATCTGACATGAAATCAGTTCAACCGACAGAAAAAAAAACAACAACAACAACAAAAAACTCCTTTATTGAGCACAGGGGAGAGCTCTGGAGGTTTCATCTCTCGGTAAGTGAGTTTCTGAGTCAAGGACAGGGAAGACTGCCTGTTTGTCTTCTGATGTTTATCGGTTTGAAAACATCCGATGCCATCGACTTGCCGGGCCGCTGATTGAGCATTGCTGGGCTTTGCAGAGGGCGAGATCAAAAACCCGTCTGCCGCCAATAAAAAAACTTTTAACATCGCCTGTGGGCTAGATGAAGGACTGTTTTCATGTGTCTCTCTTTGCGTAGTTAATGAACTACGTGGTTTCTGAGATAGGTTGGAAGGGCTTTAGCTGAGATGACAAAGCTGTTAAATATGTCTAGAAAATACTGTTTGCTTAAACAATGCAAATGTTAAAAAATATATGCAATAGCATGTTTTTTTTTTTTGTATCCCTATAGGCAAAAATACTTCTTAAACATCTGATGCTCCCCGAAACCAATCCCATCCAGTTTGCTGTGCCTTTAGGTTTGCAAGTGGAAATATCAGAATAATTACCTTGGAAGCCCTAAGACCCGTTTATAAACTAGGTGTGAAATGCTCACTTATCAGGAAGAGGAGTGTTGACTGTAAATGTTGTGTGACTTGAGTATTTTAGGAGTAAATTAAATTCCACCAGTGTCTAACTTGAAAATGCGATTGGCTAAAGGTGGTCTTCAAAAGTAAAGTACCTTCAAATTATCTCTCATATATTCCTCCACAGCACACGCGTGTGCAATCTTGTTGGCATTCCTGTTACACAAATGTAATTGCGTGTGAACTCAATTTCACTCCTCTCTCACTCGCACAGAGGAATCTTCACACTGTGACACAGTTGAGTTTGTTGTGCCGGAGATGTTGTGAGTGTAAACAGGTGCAGCAGTCGGTGCACGAAGCAGAATCTGGAGAGCGGAGATAACGCTTTGGCAGAATGGGGCTGCCTTTATTCTGGCTGCTGTTTTCATAAGGATGAGGATGTTGTGTGTCAGCAAACTAACCTACTTTACATTTTACACCCAGTAAATTTGAAAACCTACATACTGGCATCTAATCTGTTACTGAAAACAATCGTCTCATTTGTAGAGTGAATGTTTCAGGTTGTTCATGAGTTTGATAGTTGACCCTTTAGAACTGAGGCCATTTGTTTCGATATCAAACATCTACTCCGGAACCCAATGTTTAGTGTTAAAACAGAGCAACTAAAGGTAGAGATGTCCCGGTACTCAGCTAAAAACAATAACGTTCACTCACCTTTCGCTTTATTAATAGAACCTTTATTAGTAGACCCCATTTTGCCTTGAAGATGTTCTTAATTCTTCATAGCATAGGTGTCAAACATTTGTCTGAGATTTTGGTCCATGTTGGCCCTATGCAGGGAGAAATAATCAAATAAGTTCATTAACACCAGCCCTATTTAGTGGCTTTAATGAAACACTAGTTTGTCTAGAAATTCAGGAGTAAATGAGTTTGGTTTGGTTTGTTTGACACAGTGCTGTGTGAAAGTGAATCACACCAGATGAAAATGCTGCAATTTTGGTCCTCAATTGAACAAAATCTACCGGACTATCAGGTGTGAAGACGCCCTCTAATGGACACATTAGTGGGAGGGGGTCACTTTGTGTGTGCTTTGTGATGATTACATTTACCTTCTCTCAGCCATTCACATCGCCTGGCTGTGGGATGAGGTGAGCTCTAGTGTGAAAGCTGCTGCTGACCACATGCACACAAACACTGCTTGTATCTTCCTGTCTTCGATGTCGGACCAACAGAGTGAGTGCTGAGATGTGCATTGTGTAACACGTTGCTCGTCATCAGATGACTCTTGTTTTCAAACCACCATGGCTCAGCAAACAGAAATTTGGGAAGTTTAGTCGCAATGCGAAGGTTACAGATGTTTTGATTGAACATTCACAAGTCATAGTGAGGCTGTTCTAGGAAAGCAAACTCATTGTCAGGTTGGAAAAAGTTTGGTTTGTTTAGAGGTTTGTCATATTTTTTTTTTTTCTTAAATGGATGCTTAAAGTGCTACTGGATGGTTTGGTGGCATAAAATCATAGACAGCAAAAGAACAAATGCTGGAAATTGAATTTAGTTAGAAACTTTAATACCATTTAAAACGACCTAAACTGGGGACCCATTAAGTGCTATATAGGATGCATGATTTATTATAATATATTTTTCATAAAATAAGAATCTCCTCATCAGATACTTGTCTTCAGGACTGAGTTTTTTTCTAGTCAGTAATAAAATACAGTGGATTATTACTGGTGTATTAAAGTTTGAACAGAGCTTGGTGTTTTTGATAAGGTTACCTCTGGTCAGGATTACATTGTAGACTTACTTTGCATCCATTGCAATGCTTCTGGATTTCAACTTGGCTAATGCAAAGGAATAATATGTGACTCTGAAGCATCTTTGCATCAGTTTTTATAGCAAACATGTGAATATGACAGAACAAATGGCACATCACAGATTTTCATGGCACGGTGCATTCTGCATCCATAATATCCTAAAACTAATAGCAGCATTGACTCAGAACTTTTTGTTTGCATCCATTGAAGGTTTTCTGCTCTGTATTCACTGCTCATACTTCACCTGCTGCTAGCATTCCCCTGAATCTTTCTTTCTTTCCGCACACACACGCTTAATGAAGTGGGTTTTCAGGACTGCTACACGCTTACAAAAGCCAGCAGCTGGTGTTGGTCTGGCTGTCTGTGTAAGATTTGCATAAGTCTCCCAGGAGCCACTTGATGGTTAAGTGCAGAAAATGTAATTAAACGTGGAGTAGACGACATGACAGTCAGGCCTTTGAGGGCTTTGAGTGCTGTGAGGAAGGACTCGGCCTCACCTTGTTAAATATATTGTTCCTTAACCCCCCGGGATGGGTTCATGGGGTGTTTTATGTTCTTTCAGTGGCTGTGACACTCTTTGTTATTCTAAGTTTTAGATGCTTGAGTAAATTTAATCTGTAGAGGCCTAAAGGAGGAATGGGACGATAAGAGCTAATATTGACATGTTCCTTCGCTGATCAGGTTGATGGTTCTAAGCATGCTGGGAAAATTCTGGATACTAATGAAGTTTCCTTTTAGTGCTTTTAGTGTTTTCCATTAAATTTATCAGTCTCATTAGCAGGAACACAAGCTTTCACTCACATGTGAGCCGTCTTAAATAATCCAATAAAATAAGCTAATGTAGAAAGTGAATGTTTCCACAATTTAGAATAAAAAAAGTCAGAGGAACATTTTTGCCAGTTCTAATAATTCCTACCTTCTTGCCACATGATTGTTTATTTGAGAGGGATGACTGACCTTTACTGACCTGCAGTCACAAATTGAGTCTCTGCTGTGACTTTATGCACTTGGGTAAAATGAGGCTAAGCCTGAGCTTTTCAGCAATCAAAACTGCAGGCGCAGAAGATATGAAACAAGATGTGAATGTGTGGAAAAGCACCACTGTTTAAGCATTGCAAAGGATCTGTGATGCTGTGGGCCCTTTTTCTCTCTCAAAAGTCCTGGGTCACTTGTAAAAGTGCATGGGCATGATGAGATATTTGAAATAAAAATTTGGTCGCCTTTTCATGGGATCTTAATCCAAAACATGTTCAAATGTACATAAAATAGTTAATGTCTCTCAAAATCAGTCCCATTTCAATCGTCTGACCTGAATCAATAGAAAATGTTTGGGATGAGCTGAGATGATGAAAGCAGAGACACTGGTCTAAGAGGACTGGCCAAACATCTCCTCTCCATATGCTCCAACACTGTGAAATGTTATAGATGATTAATACTTGTCCTGTTGGCAAAGTACAATGTGGCAATATGCTACTGCTATAAAAGAGAAGTTTATGTTGAGGCTGTTTACCCAGCTTTATGAAGGCGGCCACCAAATATGTGCAGAAATGTCTTCAGTCTGACACATCCTACAGGAGAGAACAGCAAAAGTGTCCAAATCTCAGGAGGAAACCCATTTACTTTGCATTTTCACACTTTGAATACCACTCATGTTGAGGGTGACTCAGGGTGTTGTTGCACCAAAACCAAAAGGAAATATATCAAAACACAGACCAACTCATTTTCAGGCAGGAGACCTGAAGTTGGAACATGAAAAGGATTAAATGCCACATCTCCCACCTCATCAAGGCGACGCAGCCTCGGTTTCACTTTTGCTTTCAACATTTTTTTTTGTTGTTTCCTCTCATCACTGGATGATGGCATTCTCAGACTAGACTGTCGTGAGTTGCACCCCAAGAGCCCGAATTTCTCTCTTCCAGGAAGCGCTTCAGATGCTTCCCTCCCTGCAGTGCGTTGTCTCACTTTTGTGACACTCAGTGGCAGGTAGATGCATCAGCTGCATCTGGAGCTGCACATCCCAGGTGGAAAACAAATATGCAGTGAGAGCACAGGCACATAACAAGTCTCTTGTGCATTGAGTGAAACATACATGACAATCAGATAGTTGGACATGATTCTAAGATAACCAATTCAGGTGGAGTTATTTGTTATTTACAATATTTTTCAAAGAGATTCATTTCAAAGAGAGACATTTCAGTCTCTTACATTCTGCGTTCAGTTAAAAATTCTCCACTTCCTGTCTTTTCAAGAATGTTATTCTTTCCTCTCCTTCTTTTCTTTCTTTCCTCACTTGTACTCGCGATCCAGCTTTTAGTTGAGTGTGGTAGATGTTCGTCTGTGCACTCATTTCTGTGACCACGTTGCGAACGTCCCCCCCCCCCCAGCTGTCAGGTGTGGAATGGCTGCAGTTAGACACAATAACTAGTTGTTAAATTTTAATCGTAGACTTGTAGTGCACACAAACGCACTGACCACGGGTCTCCTTTTGTGATTTCCAAAACTCTTCCTTTTCAGACTTTTGTTTTATTCTAGAGCCTTTATAACATGCAAAAGATGCAAACACTTTCAGACCTCTTGAACCTGTTTACATAATCTAATGTTACAAGCACAGTGCTTTAAGGATTTGATATGATAGACTAAAATGAAACAATGATAAAAGTGTGATTTGTATTTCCATGGTGGCTTTTTGGGGAAAAGGGAAGCATCCTAAAGTTACAAGTCAGTAGTTGAGCTTCACTGATCTAAATTATTCTATTTTACCTCTGGCTGCATGTTTGGAGTCAAAATGCCGTTTGAATGTGAAACTCCAACCTAGTCTTAAGTCAGTTCTTGCTTCAAACGTGTAGCATTTAAATGTTTAGCTCCATCCATTTTCCTTCCAACTCTGAGCTGTTCTGTAACTGCTAGAAACTTGCTGCCATCATTGAAATTTTGAGGTGTTCACTATAATTAAAATGATCTAAATAAATATTCTTTAAATCTAACGATGCGCCAGCCATGTTTTTCTTGGACAATACCAATTTCTTCTAATGCTTAGAATGTGTAATGAAGTAGGCTGCAGATTGAAGAAGATGGTGGGAATAAATAACAAGATATCCCCTAATTTTATTCCTACAAATACAACCTTTATTCAACCCAGCATGGTCAAGAATACATGCTGTCCATTGATGTGTGCATAGACTGAAAATGCTGGAGGCTTTTTTAGCTCTGTTGCTTTTAAATAGAGAGGGGTAAAAATCCAATTTAATCGTTTTTGACCTGTCGATCACTAGTCAGAGATTAAGGCGAAAGTAGTCGGTTCTAATTTCTGGGTAACTTATCTATTTAAATTATCTGCTCTCTTCCTCAAAATTAAATATAAATTCAGTTTATGTGCACCTGAATCTCTTAGGCTTGTAAACGTAATGGACAGTGACACATTATCTCATGTAAGACTGATCAGAGGCTTCTGTCCAGGAAATTGTGCGTCGCGCTCATCTTCTCCTTCCTTAACTTGCAGAACGTGCAGCAGCATGAATGCACTGGTGCCCTCGGCCTCCTAATGAGCTTTTCATTCAGCGCTGTAGAGGACTGTGGACCTGCATTGACATTCACCTCCATCAACCAGAAAATGAGCATCGATGAGGCACGCCCAGCAGACACTGAGAAGGGCCAGGTGAGAGGAGAAAATAAAAGATTCGGTATAAAAAAAAAAGGAATGCTATAAACACCACGAAGGAAATGAGACAGGAGTCTGTTGTTGCTGTAGAAACAGACCGTTGGCAGCGCTGAGGCAATGCTAGTGGAATGAGGGAGATAGTTGGCTCCTAAACACAGACATGCTGCAGCTTTGCTCCTGGCAGGGTCGTCAGAAGCTGCAGGATCGCTTTGGTTTTCCACTTTGCCACATCAGTGAGTATTCATGTAATGTGCCCTCCGAGGACTGGTCCAATGTTTCAGAGCTCAGGACCTTTTTTTTTTTTTTTTTTTTTATAAATAAAAGCTTCTTAAAGAAAAAAAAAAAAGTCTTCTCAGGTGAATCCTATTTGTAAGAGCAGGAACTGTGCGTACCTGCTGCCTGGTCTCTGTCATTTTGATTGATGTGTTTGTTGGAATCCGCAACACTTTCCAAACAGGTCAGAGATGGCTGCCAGGGCTGCCGTGTTATCCTTTGCTTCGGGTGTGACAGCTATCACCCTGCCCTTTGCATGCGTGCAGCATAAACAAACCTTCAAGGCTGTGGCCTTTGTCGAGCTTGTTAATAAATTACAATGGGACCGCAAGAAAGTCTCAGGATGGCAAGACAAGATGGACTGAAACGAGCAGACAGGGTCTGCATAGGAACCAGATTCTTTGGATTTTACTGCGCTGCTGCCAAAAACAATGTTTTTATCTAAGCATCACATGACTTCCTCTGCAAGTTATGAAGAAATAGACTTTCTCCTTTCATTTTAGATAACAAATGCTATTTGAAAAACAACTACCTACTTTCTGCACTTGTGTACTACATGTCTTTGTTACTATTTTTGCTATGTTAAGGCCTTGCTTTCAGTTCCAATTTAGAAAATAGGTGGAACATATTTATTGGAACAGAGTAGCTCACTTTCAAGTGATTTTCACCTCAGGGGCCTGTAGCAGCAGTTATACTAATCTTTCCTAGGGACTTTATTGTGATGAATAATAAAGTTGTTGGACAACTGAATGGTAAGTGCACACTTAAAATGTTCTTTATGATTTTACTTTACAAAGCATTTTCTCATGTTTGACAACAGAGCCCTTTATCACGGACAAAGAACAGGGTTAGTTTATGAAGAAAGTGTCAGGTTTGCAATGGGGACTTGTTTTTGTGTTGGTTTATTGTTCTCTGTTTGATAATATGAGTTAATACTGGGAAGATGGATGGTATTGTCATGCACTGTGCTGAACTGGTTCAGATCTTTTTTTCTTTGATTGGAACTAATTTGGGTCATTTGGAAATTATAAATCTGAATGAACTAAGTTTATTTATGATTTTTCTCGAGGCTCCACTTTTACTCATTACTTACATGCTCTTTCTTAGGACTCGCTTTGAAATTACTCCGCATGCAAGAAACAAAGCATGACTATGAAGTTAGATCTAAATTTTAGCATCCAGTAAAGTCTAAATCTGCCCACTTCCATTGCTGAAAAATTGTAATAGGAGTTTCAAAATGGGTGTGTTCCCTTTTATTTGTAGTAATTGTGTCTTTAGTGGTCACTGTCAAGAGATGATTTCTCTGTATTTCCAGGACCAGAACTAAAAAATGGGAAGGTGTGATTTAGTTTCTATGCTCCTCAAACATCGAACCAAATCCCTGAAAACCTGAGATGTACAGAAACTGCTTATTCAATTTAATCATAAAACTTTATTTTCCCATTAGCAAAAAAGATAAGTTCATACATTTTAATCTTTTTTTTTTTAGCATGTCTAAGCATTTTAGACAAAAAAAACTTTATTGCTATTATTCTTTTGATGTCTTTCTCATGTTAGTGTAATTTTCCTTGACCCCTGTTCCTGTATTTTAAATAATTTGAAGTGACCTCATTTGTTAACGGTACTCTACAGATAAACAAGCTTTCCACTATTTTTCACAATGTTCAAGAGAAGGAAAGCCAAAGGATTTAAAGTAGACATCGCTGTGCTGTCTAAGTCAAAGACATGGTGGCACATCTTATATTACGTATCTGGATACCGATCTTTCTGATGCTCCTATATATCACCCACAATCCTCCAGATTCTGCCGCTGTCCTTCCTCACAGGCCAGGGAACTCCACTGGACAGACGGACCCTTCTCACTTGGATCCTGTCAAAAAATAATGCTGCTGCTAATATTTGGTAAATCTCATGTTATTTCCAGATAAGTTATTACGACTCCTGAATGTCCAAAACAAGCTTGTTTATCAGAGCGTACCAGATAGAATATCACTGCAGAGCAACTTAACACAAAATGGCAGAGATAGTGGAGGGTTTTTTTTCCTGTTTTTGAGCTTGAAGCAGAGCTGTCCTTGGTTGGCTTATCTGTAAAAGTCATTTCTGTTTACCATGTTATCCAGCTCTCCTACCGTATTATGGTTTTGGCTCAAGGCTGAGATAGAGGAGCACACAGCTTCTGAGCCTGGAAGTTGTTGAGGGAGTGTTTGTTAAACTTATGTCACCTATGTAGTGAAACAGCAGTGGGCAAAACAGAGTTTTAGCATTTTTGTCAATGTGGTCGGAGACCCATAGATGCCACAAATCTACTTCAGACCAGTAGCAGACACTCCAGGACCCCTAAGGATGTTGTTTGCTCATGCTGTAGCCAGTAAAATAAATCCCTACTCATTAGTTGATCTTAGACAAAGTGTTGGCTTCACTTTGCTGCCAAAGCACATTTTGACTCATGCTCTAGCCAGAGATCGAACCCCTAGTCTTCAGATTAGAGACCACCTTTAAGCAAAAGACACCCACCAAGAATTCACTCAGAAAGTTTGTCCATCTGCTTCCTTTTAGAGACATGACCTCAGTCATGTTCCGTGTGGAAATGATTCCACTTTCCTAATATTTGTCCAACGCAGACTGATGGCTAACTAAATATTAACCAGGGGATGTGAGTGTGGAACAGTGATTGGAAGGAAGTTTGAGTAAATACAAGGGTGGTGAAAATGTGGAAGATATTTAGAATAGGATGGGAAATTGAAAAATTATGCTTTAGATAGCAGTGGAAATTGTATAAACCTGCTGGGATTCCAAGCTCATTTCTTTTCAGAAAATTGACAGAAAAATTCAACCTCCTGTTCTGCACATCACTTCCATCTTTCCATCAGCCTCCTCCTAGCCCGAGGTGAGATTGATAATTACAGTTTGATCAACTCTGCAGGTTCATTTGAGTTGCAGTCCTTAGTCCTCTTAATGTGAGCTGTAGCAATATGGAAGTACGCCTATTTGGTGTGTGGTATACTTGCTGTTTTGGTTGAACCAACCCACTGAGTGAGGAGGAGGAAGAGAGAAAGTTAATCAACTGCTTGCCATGTAAACAAAGCACAACCACAGCACTCAGATTCTTGACACAATTGTTTATTTCATCATTGCTGGGCCTCGGGGTGTCATAAAGATGAGATCCATAGAGATTCGGATTGTCCAGCTGCACCCCCTCACAGCTGCTATAAAGTAATGAGCAACAACCCTGAAAACTTCACGAATTTTAGGAGGGGGAATGATGATTTTTGAGAGATGAAGTCAGTTCAAAGGGAGTGAATGCATAGAGACTGCTGTCGCAAGTTGTAGAGTAGTTGGCCACTAGTAAGTCTGCAGTTACATTCATATCAGTCATGCTTTTTTATAACTTATAACTTATTGAGTCATTTGGAACAAAGCATCTGATTAATTCTTAGGAATAATTCTCGCTCCCAACACACAATCAATTGAAGATGCAAATACATTTTATAATAAGTTGAACAATCAGCATGGCATAGGAAAGCATGAAAGCACAGGGGAAGAAAGCCGACGTCATCCTCAGGAAACGTTTTCCCCTGTAAACATCCACAGCAAAGCGAGATGTGTGCTGACTGAAGACTTTTTGAATCAGAATTGGATTTCTCTTTATAAATAAAGGATCATGCTTGTCGTCAGCGATGGGTTGATTGAAGGTCATAGCATTTTTCTGAAACCCAGTTGACCCAATGTCGGAACAAAAAACGTGTCCAGAAACATGAGATTTAAAAAAAAAAATACCCTTAACGTCATTACAGGTATGTTATTCACAGCTCTGTTTTTGATCATTCATCCTGCCATCAAATGTAGTGTGAATTTTAAGTTTGAATCTACTTCCTCTAAGGGGACACTATGTCTACTCGGGGTAGAAAAAACTGAAAAGAACAACAAAATAAAAAACAATGCTAAAGCGATTTCTCACCAGAATGTTAATACTGTTTTGTATCCTTGTTGTCCCTGAGACATAAATTATCCAGAGTAGGTTGCTCTGTATTCTGTCTGTGCGTATCTGTCTTGTTACCTTTACTCCTTTGATATTTCACTGTATCATTTAAATTCTCTTTATTTATGATGCTTGTATTTGTGTGTAAAATGATCAATTATTAGCTTAAATGAAGTTTAAATTCTGATTCCCTAAAACAAAAACAAGAGGGAAAACAGTCATGGACCCAAAACACAAGCATTTGTTTCTCTCTTTCTTTTGAAAGTAAATTCAATCAGATAGATTTTTTTTCACCACTAGTTATTCTGAAAGCCTACTCTTAAACTGAATTTGTACCTTTGAACAAGAACTTTGGGAGTATCTGATCTGAATCGACCTGTGAAGTAATTGCGCAGTGTTCATTTTGAGGTTGGGGTTTGTTCATGACCGTGTCAGCAGGGGGCAGTTGAAAGCAGCTTTTTGTCTTTCTGTCTCTGCAGGACAGGTCAACTTGACATTAATGTGCAAGCCAATGTGATTTGTGATAGGTGCAAATAGGATATAGTAGAAAATCTTTTTTTCCCCCTTTTTTTTTAAAAAAAAAAGCTTTCAACGCCGAGACATAGAGGAAATATCATTTCATCGTAATGATGGTTTTACAATGAATTGATAATTGTTTAACTTGTTAGACAACCTTTAAGTGCAAATTTCTGTATTTATCTGGAAGGTACTGGAGCTTAACCTAGTTCTTTTGGAGCAGTATAGGTGGAGAGATTCATTTAGCAAGCTTCATTCTTCATTGTACAGAATGGAAGAGGAAGAGGGTGTGTAAATCAAAGTTACTTGTTGTGAGAAGTGGATTGAGCTGGTGTGCAGAACTTTAAACCATCTTAATTCACCTGACGAGATGGAGTGAAACTAAAATTTGTGAGAAGTCTCTTGTTAAGCCCTTCTGCAGACAGATTCCCAATGTCAAAGGATGGTGTGGTAGGAGTTAAAGGGATTATATATCCTTTCTCTTCGTATCATTAGCTATTAAATGAGGAAGAGTGCACAGATTTCTGTCAAGCTGGATCAAAAGTAGTGCAGCACTTCACTATCGTTGCTCCATAATTCCATCCGTTGGCCACAGTTGAAGGCAGAAATTCGAGGTTTACATGAAGGGGGAAGGAAGAGTTGCAACCCCAGGTGCCTTCGTGTGCCAAGAGCCCCCCTGTGGAGAGGTGGTCTGCTGCAGGGAAGCTGCTTACGCCTCATACATCCTGTTAAGATCTGAAAAAAAAACGGAGTAGAAGAGCTGCTGCCCTGGTGGAAGAGGAAGCTAATGGCTTCAGAGGATTTGCACATTATAAACTCCCAAATTAGTATATGTACAGAGCAGGTCTTCTAAACCTAGTTGGGGTCAGTGATGAGACGCCATCTGTTTTAGCAGCAGGTGAGGACTGCTGATGCCATAGTGAGTGGACTGCGGCCTGGAAGGGAACAAGGTGGATGCAGGAGGGCGGGGAGGGGGTGTAGTTGTTTCTGGTTTCTCTCTCTATATCGAGGTCAGTCTTGCAGAGTTCAGAGCAGGTGATGGATTTAATGGCATTGGATAGAGCTGCTCTTCACTCCTCAAAGGGTTGAGACAGGCAATAAAAACCAGAGTTGGCCTTTGTAACACTCTTCAAGTCTGAAATTTAAAAAATAAATGATTCTATAACCAGTTGTCCCTCTTCAGGCTCCTGTCTCTAGGAACGACGAAATGGGCCTTTCCCTGCAGCCTGTTTAGTAAAAAGTAGAAAAAAAAAATAAAAACAGTGATAATTGCAAAAGTTTTCATTATGCATGGAATATTTTAACACTTTGTCACATTATAACCATAAACTTCAATGTGTTTGAAATGGGATTTTATATGATAGAGCAGTGTTTCTCACTCCTGGTCCTCAGAGACGGATCTCGGCACATTATTCAGGTTTTTTCCGAATAAAACCTGAATAATGTGGCATGAATCTTTTTAACTTTTTCTCCAATACACTCAAATATTATTCTTTGCATTGAGCTGCCACCAGAAGTCACTTAGTAGGTGTGTATAATTTAGGCCTTGTCTAGTAACTCAGAAATTTGGCAAAAAACATTTTGTATTAGATTTGCACCTCCTGTCCACATATAGATAGGAAATTTCTGTTTCGGAGAAACAACTTTTTAAAAACTCTTTCTGCTATTTTTAGACTGAATATCTACAGATAAATAAAAACAATGTGAATATTAATTGCACAACAAATGTCTTTTCCCAGCGCTTTAGAGGACTAACTCCTCCAATCATATGTAGACATTTAAGTAAAGCATATATTGGGCCATGTTTAATTTCTTTTTCCCTGCATCTTTGTTACATTGTTCCAATACTGCTTCCATTAAACTCAAAATGTAAAGAAGGGCATAACCCAGAGGAAAGTTTAAATGATGTTACACACGACCAAAGCTCTAATGAAAGGGTTCAGGTCAAAGCACTTTTCATGTGATTGACGGGCCCAGTCAATGTTTAAACCCAAATCCAATTGAGAATCTGCTGTAAAACATAATTTTCTTTTCAAAAGCTCTCCATCCAGTCTGCCTGAGCTTGCACTATTCTGCAAAAAGCAGTGAGTGAGAGTTTCAGTCACTCAGTCTGAAGTGGTAGAAACATACTCTGTAATCTATGCAACACCTTTAAGATTTTTATTTGTAAAACAAAAATGTGAAAATCGTGTCCTTCCACTTCAGTTACGTTGACATATCACATCAAATCAAATGAATTTACAAGCCGGTTTGCACTTTTAACATAAAATGTTACATTAGTTCAAGGTGTATGAATGTTGTGGTGAGATATTGTTCATTAGTGGCCACTTTGTTTAATCTTTCCAGGGTTGCAGGGTTGCTCACTCACTTTTTCCCTTTCTAACCTGTTCACAGTAATTGTTTGATCCTGGAGACGCGAGGTCAGACGGGTCGAGACTGTGAAGCATGATAAGCTCTGCCGTAGAGTCTCTGTGCTGCCGTCTGCATCCCAATAGCCTCTAATAACTCACCTCAGACGCACTCATTCGCTTGCACATTGTGCAGAATTAATTAAGTTTGCTGCCCTGCGTTGTAATGTGAGAAGGAATTAAAATTAAATTTGTGCTATATGATGATTATGTACTGAAACTTATCTCATCTTAAATGTGTCACTTGCCTTAGGTGTTTCATGTTGAATACTGATACAGCAATAAATGCCGCAGGGGCTTTTAGTCTCTTTTTTTATTTATTTATTTTTTTAAAGTCTTTATTAAACACAGATGCTGCCAAACAAAACTCAGCTGTATATATCTGCTGGAAAAAAATATTTGCATTTCCGAATCCCTTTGATTTGAAATTTCAACACATTTTCATCCGACATGTGGTTATGAATGAATGCACAAATCAAGCTGGGGAGTCATATTGATTCAGTAGAGCGAGAGGTGTGTGTTAGTGCTGATGTATTTTGTCCATTCACAGCAGCCAAGTAAACTGTGAGTCATTTGCTGCAGAGAGGCACTAGGTAGATTTAGGATCCAAAAGTGTTGAATTACCAGAAATAATTACTGGTAGACCTCAGATAGTTTTAGCAATCATCAGTATGACTCAGAGTGACTGCAGAGGCATAATGTGAGGTGAAGAAGAACCTGACAGGCAGAAATTTATGATAAAATCATGTTAGTTGCATACAATAGTGATGGAGAAAGTTACTGCAGCCCTAAGAGAGAACAGCTTGAGTTCAGATGACTATTTGCTTGATGGAAAAAAATAATCAAGTGCAGCAGAGCAGAGGTGTTGTCATGATGTGGGTCTGTCTCTGAAGCATTAATCACCATTATATAAATGGACTCTCACCATTTATTTTTTCATTGAGTTATTTTGCAGGGTGGGTGAATATGAAACGAGTGCAATACTTGTGATCATAAGGAGCTCTGTTGCACCATTACAGCTTGCCATTACCATTACAGATCAAATAATCTTAGAAAATACACACATGTTCATATTTTAATGTTTTGCTTGTTTTTAATGGCTGCATCGTTTTTCACACTTAGTCTGCGATGTAGAGCAGCTGCTACAACACCGCAACCTTGTTTATCATATTCCTATAAAGAACAATGTGTTCTGCTCTGTCCCACACAGTAGGCTGTTGATTAGTGAGCTAGACCTTTGTGTGCTTGGTCATAAAAATCTGCTCTTAGGAAGCCAGTGACAGACGTCACCAGTGATGTGTGAATTTTACATTAGAAACAAATTGTGCATTTTTATTTTTGGCAGACTGACATCAGACGGTTAAAAATAACGATTAATATAAAAATAGCAAAAACAGCTAATAAATATCTAAGAATTAACACAAAAATTACTTATGTAGGAAAGTTTTATTTTATTCATTTTATTGATGAGGGGTTTTTTATATTTACTGCTATTTTATTAACTTGCTGGATTTTTTTTATTAATTTCATATCATCAATTTTTTTTAAACAAATGAAACCATTATAATATCACATTTATTCATTAACGAGGAACAAGCTAAATAAGTTTTAAAACTTTAAATTTATTGTAATGTATTTAGATCTTGAGTAATATAACCTTTCATTTGCCCTGTTATTGAATCACAGTAACTTTTCTTTTTTTTCTCAATTTAGTTTTATTAATAATTTTGTGATTTCTGCTATAATTCATCTTTGTGTCATACATATGGACCTCTCTATTCATTTTTAACAATTCTCTTTCTATATATATACGTGTGTATAAAAGTAAGCAAATTTTTTTCTTTCTTCAGTGCCTTGCAAAAGTATTCACACCCTTGAACATTTGCGCATTCTTTTCACGTTACAACCACAAACAGTGCCATATTTTATTTAGGGTTTTATTCGGTTGACCGATACAAAATACCATATATGCTTTCAGAATTGGCTACAAGCAAACTCTGAAAAGCATTCCCCTTTTTTTGTAACACAATTTTTGTTTTCTTATTAAATCTGTTTGAGTTAATGCTGATGTTGAGCCACCAAGTCTCTACCAGCTTTATATACCTAGAAACTGACATTTTTGTCAATTTCTATTTTCAAAATTGATCACATTCAGTTATATTGGATGTAATTAGCATCTATTTCCACAGATGCATTTTTGGGTTTATGTCTGGGCTTTGACTGGTCCCCTCTTAATGCATTAATATTTTATTGTAGCTCTAGCTGTTTAGTGTTAGGTGCCTCTAAAATATTTTTTTCCAGTATTTCCATGCATTTAGTATTTTCCCATCAACTCTTAAAGAAAAACATGACATCAAGCTGCTGCTACTTTTACTTTTCACTATAAGATGAGAAAAACTATCAGAGTGCTGGACAGTGTTTATTTCTCACAAACGTAACATTTTAATGGTCAAAAAGTTTGGTTTTGACTTATGTTTTTTTTATTTTTCAACAATATGTTCACGTTTCCATTGTTCCATAAAGGCCACATTTGCTTTGCTGCTTTCATGACTCATAGTTGTTCTATAGAAAGATTATTTTTGCTGAGCTGATAAGTGGAATCCACCTCATCATAAAACCTCCTGTTACATAATTTGATTTAGATACAATATGTTGAACCAGCGGCATATAAATACTTCTTCAAGACACTGTGCACTTTTAGTTTCTGTTTGCCTGTGTGTCATGAGGAAACTATTCTGTAAGTCACAAGCTTACTTTGTAAATTCAGAACAAAACTCGAGAGCATTCTGCACCCTGCCTGACCCTGACCTCGCAGCCTGAACAGAAATAGCCCAAAAAGGGGACAAAGTTTGTTCCCCTCCACCTCTGTCTGACCACCCTGCTGATGGTCACATGTGCGTTCTCAGCAGGGCCCCCTTTCAGCTGTCCCCATCGGCTTTCACGGTTCCGAGATAGATGTTCTGCATCGGGCGCCAGAATTGAAAAGGACGAGGAAT
Source organism: Brachyrhaphis roseni (assembly GCA_903066815.1). Classification (NCBI taxonomy): domain Eukaryota; kingdom Metazoa; phylum Chordata; class Actinopteri; order Cyprinodontiformes; family Poeciliidae; genus Brachyrhaphis; species Brachyrhaphis roseni. The sequence continues at coordinate 116,780 of CAEFZY010006142.1, forward strand.
TGGCGAGCAGTGAGCAGTGGGTTGTAGCTGGAAATCAATAAAGCTACTATGCAGCCAGCAAGCTGTTATTTCAGGATGATGAATCGATGCTTTTGTGCTGAGGCCATGCTGTTACAGTGATGGCCTACTTAATGTTTTTGCCTCTTCATTTTAGACTCTGGATTATGTCCTGTGAATAGCAGAGGCTCAGAATAGAGGAAAAGCAGAGCTCCAAATCATATCACTGGACATGATTCATGCAACAAATTATTCTTTGTTGATTTTTTTTTTTTATTCGCTTCTTATTTTCACTCGTCTTTCTTTTGTCACATTGGAGGTAGATTTGACTGATGCAGCAGGAGTACAAGCTACAGAGCTGTAGTTATCATTATGCATGACTATATTTGAATATGAACTGAAAAGGCTATTACAGCTCAATTTCATGCCCAGCAGGATACCAGACACGATCCTCTCTTTATAGAAATCAGTCTGTCAGATGCTCCTTTGCCCCTCCTCATTTTATCCTAAAATTCTGTCTTTAACCCTCTATCCATCTCTAAAACATTTCACCTTCTCTTCTGCTCGCTCTGGTTTTGCAAGGACATTTTAGGCTGTCAAATGTGATTGGGTTGGGTGGAGTTATTATTATATCATCTAGCAACTGCCTCGTAATCAGTGATATATCAAGATTTTTATGTTTATCCCTTTAACCTTTTACACTTTGAAGTTTGTGGTTGTAACATGTCAGTGTATTTTATTGGGTCTTTATGTGACAGACCAACACAAAGTAGTGTGACATGAGTCCAAAATTATACATAGTTCACATTTTTACAAATAATAAAGAAAAAAATATGCATTTCAGCTCAACCCTGTTTACTGTAGCATTCATAAATAAAATTAGAGACATGGTACCAAATAAGAAAATCAAGCCAATTTAATCTCTGGTATAAATTGAGCTGTTTTTTTTAAGTGGTCAGTGGCTTTTTAGAAAATACTGGTGAACAAACAGCTTCAGGAAGACCACAGCAGACAGGTCAGGTAGAAAGCTGGAAAGAAGAAACTGTTTAAAGCTTTGAACGTCTCACTGAGCTCTGTGCAACTCTTTGGCTTGCATGCTAATTATTATTTGTGCTAAAAAAGGAACAACTAAGACTTCAAATCAACCTGAATACACCTGCAGAGCAATCCTGAAGGAAGAAAGCTTTTGGATGATGCAACAGACTTGAGCCTTAACTTTTTCTTAAGGCTAAATAATTTTTTATCATCTATTCATTAAAGTCTTTTAAACTTTTTCTTTGTCTGTAGGTTTCATCGGCTGTCATTCAAGGACAATTGTTGAATTTTTATAGTGAAGGCTTGTTAGAGGTGCATGCATGGCTACAGATGAGTTGCTCATTTATTTAGGAGGTTCTGCTTACAGCACCACAATGACATCAACAAATACAACCAGTGTCGCATTAGGATGACTTAAAGCCGGCGCACACTGTGCAATTTCCAAAACAGGACCTAAACATGTCTCGTTGCGTGGGGTCAGTACAATGGTAATTCTTGTCATGCTACACAATGAACGATGCCTGACTGCACATCCGACACATCAGATATTAATCAAACAATAAATGTACGAGTAGAACTACGGGTTGTAATGTTCTCATTATTAGAGTTAAAAAGAGGGAAAGGAGGATGCTGTGGAAGCGATCCTGGCTGGTCCTCACTATTTTCCCAGAAAATAGGGTAGCTTGATATTTGTCTTAGGTCGTCACTGATCATGATTTGTAGTTGGTGCAGCTATCACCATGAACAACCCCCAACCATCCATTCAAACTCACAGTGAAAGATTTTTGTTCAAGCCAAAAAAACTTTGACTAAAATCAACAGTAGTTGGTCTGTATGAACTCGGCTTGAATTAAACCGTGTTCATGTGTTGGAAAGGCCTGTCAAAGTTCAGAGCAAGGCAAGCCTTTAAAACGGATGTTCACAAAAGCACTACAGTGAACCTGACAGGGCTTGCGCTGTTATGTAAAGAAAAAATTGTCAAATTTTCCGCCAAGCTAGTAGATGCATAAATTTAAAGGTGGGTTTCCAAGGTATACTGTAAACTGAGGGACTTGCGTAATTTTTACAACAGTTCAGTTGCGTGCTTCTTTCCAATGGCCTGACAGAAAGTGAGTCATACCAGTGGAAGCGTGTGGTTGTAACATGACAGCATGTGAAAAGATGAAGGGTTGTAGATACTTGCATATAGCTCTGTAACTCCTGGTAGTTGCTCTTTTGTTCCTCAAAATGTCAAACATTGATTGACCATGTCAATGTGGAAATCTTAAACTTGTGCTTAATCTACAAGAGCTATTCAAGAGCAGGGAACCAACAAGGAGCTCCTCCAGCCTTTCAGTGAACTGCATATCACGCCACATGTGAATATAGATCCAGTGTGTTGTGTTTATTGACTTTGATGCTACAACAACAAAGGCTTTTCTCTATAATCCCACTCTCCCATTATATTCATGTGAAAAGGCCCTTCTGACTGTTCTGCTGCTCTGAGAGAACATTTTTGTTTTTTCAAATGAAATAGTCGTTAGCAAACTGAGTCACCAGCTGGCAATCTTCTCTTTTGTGCTTTACTTTTGTCTGAAAAAGCCTGTTGACTGTTTTTAAGCTGGAGACACTGGTGTTGACATTTCTGCTGTAAATTTGAAGCATACCCCTCATCTTCAGAAACTGGTGTTTTTAAATGAAGTTGGCTGCAGCAGCCTTTTGGCTACGAGATATCATCAGCCCTCCCATTTGCTTGGTGTTGCCTCATAATTCATCCGAGTTATTGCCTGAATTTAATTTCACAGCACTCATCCACCAACTGCAGCCTGTAGTTTATTCAGTATTAAGCAGGAGAAAATGTCTGATTAGATATCGGGTTCTGTGGATGTTTTGCTTCGAGCAAATGCAAGCACAAATGCATCTGTTGACTACTGGGCTTGTTTGTTGAGTGGAATATTGGTTAAATGAAAAATAAAGTTAGTTTGGGGCGCCTTGTGGCGGTAAAGTCAACTCCACAACTAGAAAGACTACAGTATAGTCCTCCATGCTTCAGTCCTGAACTCTATTTCTGACCTTGAGACCTTTGCTGCATGTCTTCCCACTTTCTCTCTCTGCCCATGTCCAATCATGTACTATAAATAAAGTCACAAGCATAAAAAGAAAAAGGAAAGAATCTAGTTTGCTAAAACTGTTATATGCAGAGCCTTGTAAAAGTATTAAAGTGGCAGTATTATGTATTTCCTAGCACATAGTGCCATTTTATGGCTAGGTAGGTAACATGGTTTCCTGTCAGGTAAGCATGTTACCTTCAGTTGTTATAAAAAATGCTGATGAACTCAGCAGATTTGCAGTTTCACCACTTGTTTGCTAATTGCTGCTGCCGCTAGTCTGGAGGAGCTTCGTGGAAATAGGCGCACTTTGTGAAAGCACGCGCTTAGACACCGCTGTAATGGTTGCAACGGGAAATTCTGGGATTTCTCAAACATGCGTGACAGATTCAAAGCAAACTCCAGGTGTGTTTTTGATGAGGTAATAACATTGTAACATGACATAGTGCTCAAAAAAAGTACATTTGACATAATAGCCACCCTTTAAATCAAGTCCTGGACGGACTCCAAAACATCAGAGAAATTAATCTTTATTTGAAGATTCAAGATTCAAACTTCTTTCTAGGGAAGACATTTTATAATAATGTGCAGAACTTCCAGTAAGTTTCGTAAATCACTTCCACTGTCGCACACCCACTTTATAGTTCCCTGAATCCACGCAAAAACATAAAAGTTCTGTCACACCAGCATATTTGCTGGAAGTGTGTTTTTGGTGACAAAAGTTGTTGAGAGAGCTCGATGAAAGTAAAGTGTTGCTCATCTCATTATCCAATTGAAAGGATCCACGATGTCTTTGGCATTAAGAAAGAGAAAATGAGTTATCTTCCAGCTCATTTCATACCGACCTCGCTTCAATTCGTACCTATCTAGTGAACTGTCTGTATCTGTTTTGACAATTCATGATTTAAAGTAATTTTTCACAATATACTAAAAGTCTCCTGTGAAGAAATTAGATCATGTGACTCAAATAAGAATGTCTAGCATAAGGAGGTCATGTCGAGTTATTTTAGTGACATCAGGGTCATAATCTTCAATGTTCAGGTAGTGCTGTACCTTTTAAACCTCAGAGAGATGTTGAATGTTAAAGTTTTAAGCTCAGGTTACTGGCTATATCATCATATCAGTCAATATCAATAATTATTCATTTGGTTTTTAAAATATCTGAAATTTTAATTTCTTTTGAGGACTCTAGTGTCCCTTATACAAAAGTAGGCTGACAGGAAAGGGCGAAGGAGAGGGGGGAAGACATGCAGCAAGTATCATTGGGTCCAGGAGTCGAACCCACGACGGCCGCGTTGAGGACTCAAGGCCGCCAAACGTGGGTCGCGCTATCCCCTACGCCACCACAGCATGTCCTTGTTTTTATTTTTAAGCAGTTACTAGGCATGGTGGTAAAACTTAAACTGCTGCTGAGCAAGTTCAACTGGTTGTTGCTAGGTAATCAAAGAATAAATGAGTTGGTTGGTGTCACCAACATAGCTTAGCTGGCCATGAAAAATTTAGAGGTTAAATCTGCCTACATTCCCCAGAATGCTGTGTGGTTCTGGATCAGAGTTCAAAATTATTGAATATTCTATCAGATGTACTATCTATTACTATTGATCACCAATGTAAATGATTTGATTTGGGTCAAAAATGTAAGTAGGAAAAAACAAAACGGCAGTGTATGAATACAAACTAGGGCACAGTTATGTATGTGCAACACCTGTTTAAAGCTTTTCTTTCCTTTTCTGTCCTTGGTTACAGAAATGTCATACTAAACAATAAATCTTAAGCCACAGGTTTTCAAAGTTGAGTTTCAGGGGTCACATAAGGTTATCTGGCATTTGTGTGTGTATGTGTGTGTGTGTACAGAATGTAACCCAAACAGGAAATAATTAGCGTGTTTATTCTTTGTTTAATCACCTAAAATGTATCTGTTTTTTGTTTCTGTTCAGGGGAAATCTTTCTCTTTCTTTCTTGTAAACATGTTCTTTATTGGCTTCACCATTGTGAAACAATCTGGTGACTCACGACGATATAAAAAAAGATGACTTGGTGTGTTTATTGGTGGACTTTGGCTTTAATGGCCTGCTGTGTCAGCATTAGACTGTCTTAGCTACGTCCTTGGGCACAGCTGTGAGGAAGATGTGTGTAATGAATTGCCACCTCTTGTCAGCCCCGCTCCACCTTGCAGGCTGTAGATTGGTGGAGGTGGTAGCAACGGCATCTGTGATTGGCGGGGATCCTTAGCAGTTTTTCACATCTTTAGGCGGCTGACTCCTTTGTCTTAAATCAGCGGGAAGGGATTGATGGGGCGGCAGGCTGTGTTAATATGTGTGGTGGTACGCGACGAGCTTAATCGGGGTTATCAAGAGCCTCTTAAGGTCCAGCGCAGTGCTCAGTAGACGGTCTATTTAAAACCACCTCCTCCCTCTCTTGAATGATTCAACAGCAGTATGCCCCTCCCCCAGTTCCCATCAAGATCAGCTGGAGGAAGTGGAGGCTCGGCCAATGAGATTACAGTAGCAAACCAACACGGGTTGCGCTTGCGTGCGTGCGTGTTTGTGTGTGTGTGTGTCTGCAGCTGAAGGGGGGACAAGCCTGGACAGGCAGCAGCAGCAGATCAGTATTTATGTGTTTGAAAAGAAAAAAAATGTAGGGCAGCAGCTTGTTCTGCGTCCGTCTGCTGCGTCTCTTCCTATCTTTGCCTCCGCCTTTGTTTCTGCTCAGTGACGACTGACGCCACAGCTTTACTTCCGTATTTGTAAAGGCTTGGCTTTCTCTGGAATTCATTCCTTTTCGATCTGGATTCACCTAAAGGATTTACAGAAGGGGCATGTAAACCCCCCTGATCTGCATTCGTCGGTGTGAGTGCGTGTGTGACGGGGTGTGTGAGAGAGGGTGAGGTGACTAGAAGATCCAGCAATGAATTCCTGTTGGAAAATGAAGATTCAGGTATGTATTTTTTTTTTAATGCAGTTCCTTTTGCTGTGTCAGTGATCCTGATCCTACTGTTGTTTGTTTGTCCCCACCCTCCTTATATTAAAAGACCAGATGTAGAAATGAGGCGAAGGTTTATTGTGATATCCCTTCATTGGTTGTTATGGTGAGGCCTCAGTCTCTGTGGATATAATGCTTCTGAGATGCATTATTATTCTTATTCCATGTTGGTCTATGACAGAAAGGAGCTAATTAAGAGCGGAAAGGTGAGGAAAGATGGTGCATCTGTTCCTTTGTGGCAATGTAGGTGCATAATTTTTCCGCCTCATCTTTTTGACTTCATCATTTTTCTTCATGTACATTTTTAATGCATGTTGTTTTGTACAGTCCAGAGAAGCATCTGCCACCTTTTCCGTGTGAAAGGTTGACCCACTTTCTGCTTTGCTGCTGCCCTTTGTTCCAAATGAGTGGGGGTTTGCAGATTATTGCCCGAAGTCCAGCATAAAACATGAGAAACCCACAAAAACCTAATTGCCCCCAGTAGGAGAGTGGTCTGTTCCTTCCTCATCCGCCCTGGCATTGAACTGTGCTCGCATGAGAATACATAGGGAAGCTGGAGCTCTACTGCAAACAGAAGCTCCAGACAAAACCAGAGACCTCTGTGGCAAAGCAACCAGACATGTAAAAATACTGTGCGGCTCTTAGCATGTCGTATCATCTACTGATGAACCAAATCGCAGAGCTTTGTGTCAAATCTGCAGCTGTTTGAAGGGAGGGGGGGATTAGGAAAGTCACATGTCAGGGGAAGAGATTAAAGCTGTTGGACAGAAGCAGCCGAGGAAGAGGAAGATGACACAGGGCAGGAGATCACGGTGGAGTTTCGATGACTTTCAACTTTTCCATTTTGTTGTCCTGAAACTAGAAACGTCAATGTATTTTAAAAACCCAGACAAAGTAGTGCATGGTAACAAGAGAAAAGTGTGGTAATTATTGCCACAGATTTTTAGTTAGATTTAGGTGTGATCTCTGATTGGGACATTATTATCTATTAATAATAAACGTTTAGTGTCTGCTGGAAGACACTAAATGTACAAAGGTGTTCCAACCGGTTGTATTTAGGGATTGTCTTGTTTACCTCCTCCATCTTCCTGTCAGTGTTGACCAGTTTCCGTGTTTGTACAACATTCCCACAGCATCCTGCACCCACCCTTATGTTTCACAATAGTGCAACATAAGGGTGCTGAGCAGTCTATTCTCTTTCATGTTAGCCAGAAAGTTTCATTTTGCTCACATTTGACCAGTCTGTTGTCTACAAAAGTTTGCTGTATTCCCTACATGGCCCCTACATCCTTCCAGAATTGCATTTCATTAAGGTCAGATGTGTGGGGTGTCTGAATAATTTCTTGTGAGATTCTCTCACCTAAGCAGCTTCTCCAGAGTCAATCGGCCTTGTTTTTTTGCTTTTCTTCTGCTGGCGATCTTCTTGCCTATTCCTTAGGTTTGGATGCACAACCACATCGTCTTTGTGTTGTTGTTTTTTTTCCATACTCTGTGCACTATGAGATCGTAAACGTCTAACCAGTCACATAAAATCTTACTCAAATTTATGTAGTTTTAAGGCCGTAACGTAACTAAATGTAAAAATGTCACAAGGCATGAATTATTTTGCAAGACACTGACTGAGTTTTGGTTTTGGTTGTTGTTCAGCTGATTGTTTCTAACTAACCTCAAAGGCCAGCATGTTTCCTAATTGTTATTTTCCTATACCATACATACATACTTGTTTTCAGGACTTAATTGACCTAAAACTGAAGCATTCAGTGCAAAAGTTGGGAAAGATGATGTGCCCAAATTAATCAATAATTGCCTGCTTGGAAGTGAGTCCTTATTGACTTGATCTCCTGGTTTCTATTTTTATGTCTATGCTTTGTTGAGCGTCTGAAGGAATAATTTTATTAGTGGGTAGAATAGCATTAATAGCAATGATGCCGCTATTAGTCGGTACTGTGCTGGGCTAATTATCTGTAGCCTGACTTTCTCCTACAAGTCATAAATAACATGAGAGATTGAAACTGACTGCAGTGCTAATGAGGAAATGCAACTTTTCTGCAGATTTTGAAAACTCTTTCCACAGATCTCTGTGTATTTATTCCTTTTTGTGGAGCAGATCTGCCCTCTTCCCCTGTATTTCTTGTATCTCACTTCTCCTTTTATGTACCGTAAACCCCCTGAAAACTCACTTCTGATCTGTTACTTTTTGTTGGCTGCTGAAGTAATTTTTGGTAATGTGTCCATGAGAGCCTTTCTGAAAAATATCTGCTTTGACCTCAACCTGGTCACTGTCTCTGCTTTTCCACATCTTGTTTGGACATACTGATGCAATTATTCCTAAGATGAAGGGGGTAATGTGTGGAGGAGGGGAAAAATGAGAAGAGGAGAGGGTGGTAATGGGAAAACCACAAGGATACATCCTGTTGAGGATAACATAGACCTTCTTATTCGTATAGAAGCATATTTTCCCACATCTGTCTTTATTTAAGGATGGTGTGGTTTTATGATACCTACTATGTCTCCTTTTGGGTTACAGATTGAATTTGTTAAGGGAAAATGCCATTTCAGAAAAGAAAAACTCTTCCAACTAAAGTCAAGTTGCTCTGTAGAAAGCCAGCACTTGGAGCATGTGTTTCATTTCCACTTCTGTCCGCACATCACGAACTCGCAGTTTATAAAGTCCATTTCCTTAATTTTCTGACACACCAATGGTTTTTAAAATTTATTTGTGGTCAGCCAGGCCCTAGTCGTTGTAGCACTGCATAGTTGAGATTTCTCATCTGGTTTTGTTCTGCTGCTCAGCTGCAAACTCACAGTCAGTCTGCATTTCCCCCCGAAGTGACCGTTGGACGACGCAAACAGAAAGCCACAGAAAGGGCCCACTTCCCTTCCTGTAGGTGCTGTTTATTGTGGCTTGCCAGAATGTGCCACTCATGCTCAGGGAGGAAACAATGAATGCTGCGTTTACTGGAATATCTCATACCTTTGCATGTTGGTCCATGTCAGCTGTATTTTTCTGGCAAGCTGCATATTTAGGGAAGATTTTCTTTGCAAGTGGAGGGTTAGGGTAAGGGATGACCTAATTTTTAGATTTGTGTTAGACAGAAAGATCAGACGCTAAGTACAGTCTGGTACAAATCATAAGCTTTACCCAGTTTCCCCTATCAGAGTAAAGCCAGTTTTCAAAACCAAACGGCTGATTTCATTGGAAGTAAAATAGATAAGTTGGTTTCACTGCCTGGAGGGAAGTAATGGTGGTTGAGTGTCACCTAAAACAAGCAAAACAGGGATACATTGACAGCATATTTAGTCACAGCTCACACCCCTCAGAATGGTTTCATTAGGACTCTCAGGAAGCCAAATTCCCATTATGTAATTAATGGGAATTAATTAATCTATGGTTTATTTTCCTTCCTATTCAGCTGTCATATATTGATTTTGACTTATCTTATCATCTTAACTTTGAAAACACTGTTCTAGGTAATAGCAAAACAAAACTTTCAGTCTTTTAGCTATCATGTCTCCAAGAGGAGGATATTTCTTTTAACATTTTCATTTAAATATGAAATATGAGTCAAAGTCTGGCCCTGCATTAGACCAAAAATCTGTGGCTGGATTTGAAACTTGATGTTTTTCCCCATGCAGCATTTCATGCACTTGTGAAAGAAGGTCCGAGCATTAGGTGAAACCAAAACTTAACTCCTGTGAAATATGGTGGTGGCAGCAACATGCTGTGGGGAAAAGAAACTGCTAGAAGTGGTAAATGACTTCAGGCTGGTCGAGAGGCTCAATATCCAGCCTCCAGAGTAATAGAGGCTGGATGTTGAGGCTGGATAGCTACTGTCCAAAGGCAATGGTTGAAGAAGCATTATTATGAGTGAAAATGGCCCAGTCAAAGTCCTATAAATATTTGTATTATAGTAAAATGCAGACCTGAACTGTTTGCTGCTGGGCTCTATGTTCTATTCGTACCCACTTGTGTTTACAAACTGCTGCTCGCATAAGGACATCGTGCTAATAGGCATCTTACTTGTTCCAGCTGTCTAAGTTGAAATTGTAGTTAATGAAGCTTCTCGTTGAGTAAGTGTACAACATCTTGCAAAAGCCTCTTAAAGACTAGATGTCTTTCCAGACCAAATACAGTACTATATTTGTCCCCCTCGTTCTTTGTCTTATTTGGCTTTCAGAGGAAATACCACAAAACATCTCTCCGCCTGGAAAACAAAATGGTTGTTAGAATGTCTGCTAGGACTCGGTAGACGCAGCGTGTAGACATCGCTGCTGAACTTAGTTTTCAATTGGGATTGAGGCAATTTTAACAAAATGACTGGTGGTTCACTGGTGGAAGCTTTCATTGCACTGCAGCAAATGAGGAGTAGCTGAAATGTGCTGTACAAATATACTTGATTGTTTAATTCTTATTTTCTTTATGAAATTTATTTTAGAATATAGTTGATTTTATAAAATCTAGATGTTTGTCCCTACTGTTAACAGCCTTACTGGCTGTAATTCACAGGAAATCAGCAATAAGTGGTAGCAGAATTTACTTCTATGGATCTAAATTCATTTATTAAATAGATCATTTACTTTTGTTTAAAGTCTGACATCTCTTTGATTTTTGTTGATATTTTAGTCAGTTTTTACAATCGGCCATATGAAAACTGACATTCATGTTTATAGTCTTAATAGTACACAAATATGTTCAGACTTCTGACAATAAAGTAATGTTCACACTAAAACTTTAATTCTGTTTTATTTCATTTACAAAGCACCAAATTACAACTCATGTCAAATCAACACTGATGACTGATCCCACACATTTCTAGTTGTATGAAATCCAAACCTGTCCAATTTGTTCAAATCGATCCAGTTCATTCTAATGATGTGGTAACTTGCAGGTCAAATTGAATACTTCACCATTGGATCACAATTAAAGTGCTTTACAGTCAAATTATTGTATAATGCCAGTTGGTCCAGTTGTATCAAAGTATTGACTTTGCAGCTATCTCACATCCTGGTCAAGCATGGGGTGACAGTGGATAGAAAAACAGACTTTTAATAGGAGGAAACCTCCAGCAGAGCCAGACTCAATATGAAGGTCTATCTGGGAAAATCAGCGCTCACCAACCTTCACTCCAATGTCCAATATGGCTGCTTGCTTATGGAGTGTACAATGATAAAGCAAACAAAATCTCATGTAATCATTTACTGTCTACAACAGCATTGCACCTGTGGCCTTGTTATTTCACCTTTACCTTAGCATATTCCCTTGCTGCTTCACATTTGACAGAGAAAACAGGATTAAGGTCAAGTATCATTACTTTTGTGTATATGTTTGTTTTTCAAGGTTTGATTGCCATACCTTGGGAAACTGAATTATGTGTCAAGTTATTTATTGATTTTTCTGAACAAATTGTACCCTTGGAGAGCCTCACTTGCCATGTTGTGGAAATTAAATGAACCACATTGACAAAGTGAAGACAATGAAATGGAGTAGAGTCACGTAATTTGCAAGTACAATCAAAAAACATGTTAGAGCAGATTTATTCTCCGGAGTAAATTGGTAAACCGGAAGTTGTGCTTGTAGCAGGTTTTGTTTTAGAGAACTGATCTTAAATGGATTAATTCAAATCAAATTTGTTGACTTTGAGGTAGACCAGCATTCACTGGACTAGCATTAAAATGCATGAGGAAGAATATATCAATATATCATTTTTCACGATGCTAAAAACTAACAAAGAAATGTTTAACCTAACATCTGTCCTCAGTCTACCTTTTGTTTTCTAAGGCACATCAGAAAACAATTATTTTTTTCCCCAGTAATACTTACAATCTTGTAATTTGTTGTCAGACTTTTCCAATTTCCTCTGAAAAAAAAACAAAGGACCATGGGTCATTGTGCACCCTTTAAATATAAAAAGCAAGCAAGCAGGAAAGAAGAAAGTTTTGCAGTGAGCGTCGCTTTTATTTGAAGATTTTTGGTCATCTTAGAGGAAATGGGTTGTTAATTTCCAGACAACTCATTTATTTAATGTTTGAAGTTAACCCAGACAAATGTAGAACATATTTTTCGCACTCTTCCGACCATTTTTCACACCAACATGAACAACCACGTCAAGCTCGAAACTTCAGACATGGGTTCTCAAATTTTTGGGTAATGATGCCACTGACACTAAAGTGAGTCTTCCGACTACTGTCTTCACTCTGCATTCTTCATTTAATTAGTTCTCTTTATTTGGCTCTCATAAATAAAATAAAACCTAACTTGTAGACATTTGCAGAAAGGCCAGAGAAAATTCTGTCCAACCTCTTCAAGAGCTAATTTGGCTAATTGCAGCCGTGGTAAATCCAGACAGGGAAGAATTGTCAAACTTTCTATTGAGTGCATGGTGGAGCAAAACCTGGTGTCACTCTGCTGCTAAGATGCCACTTCTTTAAGGATGGAAATTAAAACAGATTAAGTTTTAGGAATGCAGCTGTCCGTTTTAGCAGAAAAATAGTAAATTGTATTGATTCTAATTTTTCCAAGAGCTCCTTAGATATTGGATACATTTTCTGTTTTGATCAGAGGACTGTGAGAAAATTAAAGGTCACTGGAAAATATGATAGATTTCTTGTTTAGACAAAGTCGGCTTACTTACCACAAATCGAGCGCCCTTTTTCTCCCAGCGAGGCCACATTTCTGTCTGGTTGTCGTTTAATGGTCGAAAATGAATGTCTGTTTGGATTAATTGTGTGTTACTATTCAGTGTTTACATGTACACTTGCATAGTTGAAAATAATTATGGTTTCTTGCATTTGAGGTGAAGGATGGAGAAAGTTCGGACAAGCTATTAACCATGGCAACTAGACACAAAAGAGTGCGAATTGGTATAGTTTGAGTATGTAGACATCAGCTTCCCATCTGAGCAAAGACTTTTTACCACTTTATAAAGCAAATCTGCTGCCGTCACATAACATAAAAGACATGTTTTGTATTTAATTATTTCCACGTAAACGTGTGGTGTAATAGTAATCAATGTATTTACCAATAATGCCATAAAGAGGAACCAAGCAGGGCGAAACTCCAGCTTTTGTTGAGAGAGTAGAAACATTCAGTTGTTCTTATTCCTTTTTAGGACATGGGAACATTTTCAGACAAAGTATGGAGAAAGAGATTTCACCAGAGACTTTACAAGCAATGTTTGTTTCCAGTTTTATATCTTATGTAAAAATTCAGGTCTGAGGTGTTGTGAAGACAAATGCACCATCTCACACTCCTGTTGCTTCAAAACTCATGGCAGGATATTGAATTTAATTGTTTACCTAAGAAAAATGTTAATTTTCCCTATAAGAAGCTGTAATTTTGTCAACTATTTCATTATATGTAAACATCTTTTTTTAGTAATCTGCTTGACTCCTCTAAATTTTACAAACGTATCTGATTAAATGCTGTAGCATTTAATCGAATGTCACCCCCATCATTAGGTGTATTTGGCAATAAATTTGAACATTAGCCCTGGGCCTAAGCTCATTTTACATTTTACACTCCCTGCCAGGAATAGTGCAGCCTAGCCCATGGATCAGATTTCCACCTGCACTTGCTGGGATGTATCAGTGACGGCTTTATCCAATATAAAGGACGCCTGCTGCAAATAAGACAGCGAGGTTGGGTTTTAGACATGATTTGTATTGCTGATGCATGTAATTCATCTAATTGGTGGTGGTCTTTTATTGTTACTGCAAGTACAGCATTATTAATTCAAGGAAATCTTCTAGACTGATCCCAAGCTAAGTATTAATGCAGTGTTCAAATCTTGAAGGAATTTTATAGTGGAAAAATAAGCAGTGATCAGTTTTTAGTAACTGATCACATTCTGTGCTACTAAAGTGTGGAATATTGAGTTATTGAGGAGTGCAGCTAGTGGAAAATATAGAAGAACAGACTTTTACCCATTTAACACTTTAATTAACCTATACCTACCGTGGTAATGTTGAGAAAATGCTCCTATGGTGCTAATTTCTCTCTGCCAAGCTCTTCTTGCATGCTCGTTCACGTGTCCAGTCAATTTTAATCTGAGCTCCGCGTTACGTAACTATGATTGATTACTGATTAAGAAATCATGCCTGCTTTCACTGCCGATCCTGAATAAATTGGGACACGCCAGCAGCTGTTTATCCCTCCTCTGATGCAAGCTGAGGACACAGAGTGGGAATCAGTGAAGCTTCGCAACACATCTCGACAGCTTTGGAAGAATTTGCTTGTTCCGCTTCCTGGCTAATGATGCAAATAGTACGACATCATTTGATTTGGAGTTTGGATGACATGTTAAGCAATTGGCGTCCTTTAGTCTCGTGGCTTAATAAATTGATTTGCGAACTTAAGAGACGAAGCAACCGAGATTCACTGCAACTCTGAGCTTTGATTGATGCATCTTGAATCAGTCCTCCTTGATTTACTCTATAAAATGTGTTGCATCTGATGCATGAAGGCTGCTCCTTTTGCAGCAATTTTCATTAGAAATAAAATGTGCTTCATATGGTAATGTGATGCGTGTTCTCAGTGAAGGAAAAAAATGTGCATGCTGACCAGCAGTTATTCATTTTGTTTTTAATGTGTTTATTTTTGTTCACTAAAATGCTTTTTTCTTTTTCTTTTTTCTTTTTTACAGAATGAAAAGCCTCTAGGTCATTCAGCCAGCAGATCCAGCAATATATCAAAGGTGAGTGACAACCATACAAATGAAAGAATCTATAAATTAAAGATGAAGGCAGATGGAAGGAGCTAACAGAGTGAAAACAGCTGATAAAATTCCTTATTTCACAACACATGAAAAGAGTCAGGGTCTCTTTTCTAATCAGTAAATCTTTTTCTTTATCCCTTTTTTGTTTTCTTCTTTCTTCTCATGCCACTGTACCTAAAGCCGGCCTCCTGTATTGAGTGAGGTGCCACCGTGTCAGTCCACTCGTCCCTGAGCCTCTTAAGAGTGTAAATGCTTTAGTTGGACTAATAGATGTCGGGAGTTATTTTGTCACCCGGGGACAGCTCCCAGTGGTTTTATTTGATTCACCAGCCATTCGCTCTTTAGACACGAGGAAGGTGGCATTTAATGCACCCAAGTGGCAAATTTATTGCTCATTTTCAGGGTAATGGTTGTGGTTGGACATAAATACTGTCTTATAGGACAGCGTTCAGCTTCATTAATAAGATGGGCTGCTTGTAAAAAAAATAAAAATAAATAAAGTAAACTAATCATCTGTGTCAGCTTTATTAAACTTAGCCATTTCCTATTTGATTGAGCACAATTTAGAATTAAAGTTGAACATAAAATTTCATGACAATGTTTCTTCCTGGTTTATTTTTTATTTAAGGAAAGTTCTTTTTGTTGTGCTTGGAGATTTTGCTACAAATATTTGCAAGGTTAACACCAATTAACAAACTTCTCACAAGAGAAGTTGAGAATATTTAGAAAATGCCCACTTATGAACAGCTCAAATATTGTGGTGTCTTACATCTGGCATCCTAATGCATTTAAATATAATTGAGAAGTTAATTTACTTCTGTCCCTCAAAAAGTGTAACTCATATCTTTAATAGTTTAAATCTGGTGCTTATCTCTAGCAGTCAGCTAACAGGAGGCGTCTTGGACCGGTCATCAGCAGGGGCTTCATTATTTCAAATGTTTATTTCTGTGAATTTAGATTATTGTTGTTTACAGTTACTGAAAACTCAAAAAAGTTTGGCCTGTATAAAGTATTTCTAAAGACATAAATGTGTTTAAAATATGCTATGACATAATCACTCATATGTAAAGCTGCCTAGTTGTCAGCCATTTACACCCAAAGCAAGGTGTGTAAGCCACAAAAGGTTGTTGCTAAACTGAAATGTTGTACCAGAGTATTATTCAAAAGTTAAGTGGAAGGAAATGGTGTAAAAAATGTAATTGACTCAAGATTGAGTGCACATACTTGGTAGTATATTGCCATACTTCTCAGCATGCCAACATTTCTGCATTGTGTTTATTATTATTACTGGGTAATGTTAAAAACTTAAACCTACACTTTGAGTTCTCAATTTGCTGTTAGCCATTTTAATAGTAATCAACACTTGAAATATATCGTCCAATAGATCACCCTCTGTATAATGAATATACACAATAAATCATTGTCACCTTTGTTTAAAAGAAAGAGATTTTGTCCTAGTCTTATTTCCATAAATAGATTTAGTGATGTCCTCACTTTGAGGACTCCTGTTCACTAATTCAGACCGCGATTTCCTTGGCTGTCCGTAAGCAGACACATTGTCATTGAATGCCCTACCTAGACCACCATTCCTCTGACAAATGTGTGTGTTAAATGAAGTGATAGACATGAAGTATTAAGAATGCGCTTAAGTTTGACAGCTTTAATTAATATCCAGCAGTTGTGCTGCCAGATGGTGTTTCCTTCTCCCCCCTTCAGGGAAATGCGACTGACGGACAGGTTTTAAATCGGGATTAATTGTTCTCTGGATGGACGAGAGTGCTCATCTGTTTAAAAAAAAAAAAAAGAGACTAAATTGGAAATCCAGACAAAGCAGTAACTCGATAAAATATTTAGCAGATGAAGCCAACTGTCCAACTCGTTGCAGGATTATTATATATTTTCTGCAGCGGACTATCTTTTCAAAACCATGTCTCCTCCAAGCTGCTTCAAATGAGATCTGCAAGAGTAGAGAAGTGAGATTTTATTCATATATGCATTATATTTATAAATCTCCTCGCTCTCTGCTGTATTGGCAGGATGAGATGAAGGATTTTCATATTTTTGGCAGCAACTCAAATCTTCCCTTTGCAGCAAGAACACAAAATGTAGGCCAAGTTGATTTGTCTTGCAACACTGAATCACTGTGAAATACAGAACTGATTATGTGTTCTGTTAAATCACACATGTGCCTTATTTTGAGGTGCCACAGACACAAGTTTTCATAAATAATCCTTGCTGAATTTCAGCTTCTTTAACTCATGAGCTGGAAATAAGGGCAGCTAACTACTGCTGAATTACCTCAAATGGCTCAGAATCAAACCAAATTACATTAGATCATGTCAAATCAGCGAAAAGAAAAAAAAGAGAAAAGAATGCTCTTTTATCTAAATGTTGACCTACTTAACTGATATGTCTGTATAAATAACTACAGCTTCAGCCTGGGAGGAGAATTTCATAACAGCTTGGCACAACTGTCCATTTTAGAGCATCTGAGAGCTCGAACATACAAAGAATTTATTCATGCTGTCGACGCATCCTGCTCCATTTTTGTGTTGATGACCTAACAAGATGCTTGTGATCCTTCCAACGAGGGGCTGCTTGACGTTTTCTGCGAAGTTTGCTGCGGTAATACGTTGAACCTGCAGATTTGCAGGCGTGTACAAAACTGCCAGAGGAATACCTGTCAGTAGAAACATAAGAGACTCAGAAAATAGGAAAACATTTTAGCCAGAAGGTATGCTCTTTCATAAGGGTGATATTGCCTCCATCAATGGACTTGTCACTGTGGGGGGTATAAAGGTGCTGTAGATAAGACGAAAATGGATTGTCATAAAGCCAATTGTTGCATTATTTTCTCAATTCGTGTTTATAAAGGTCGTCAGAAAGAAAAGGATCAGAAAATTGTGAAAGTGGTCAGATTTGAGTGTGCGTATATGTTTAGAAGCACCTCTGGAGCATTATCTGAGCACATGGTGTGGGCTGAAGATTGCCCACCGATTTGGCATGAGTTGATTTTCCACCCGGCGAGGTCAAAAGGCTTAGCTGGAGCCCTTTCTCTGTTTAGCACAGAGCCAGGAAACTGGCAATGCCTCCCACATGGTTTTGGGAACGAATTAAACTATTAACAGTCCTCATAAGCCCACAAAGCAGCCACTCAGGATTCATTGGACTGCCACTGACACTCAGCGACGCATCTGGAGAAGCTTTAAATTGAAGAGCTGCAGGTTTGTTCACAGAATAGGCTTGTTTACATTAGCATTCCTTCACAGTGTTGCCTTCCAGATCTCCACAAGGCTCTTTCTCTTCAGTTTGGAGTAGCGCTCTTACAGCAGGCACCATGTAAAGTAAATTGTTCCCCGCCCTCTGCAAATCAGTTTTACTTTCTCCACCGCACTTTCGGCTCTTATTTGATTTCTTTTCTGATCAGGCAGTTTTTGTTCCTCAGCGGAAAAAGCCAGCTGTGCTGCCAAATTACTTTCAGAGAGTTATTAGAGGAAAACAAACCAAACCTTGGTGAAAAAGAGTCTCCATCTATTAAACTAGTTTTTACAAATGATTTCACCAATTTAAAAAATGACAAATTGTGGTACGTTTTTAATTCTGGCTCACATGTTGTATTCAGTTCAACTAGAAAATCAGGTCTATGATCTGAGTGGTGGAAACCAGAAGGATTTGGTCATTTTTGTGGAACCACCAGCAGAACCTTGGATGTAAGGGTCACTTCAGTGACTCAGATAAACACAGAAACACTGCTAGGTGAACTTTCTACTGCAGAGGAAAACTAAGTGTATGTAAAATAAATGCCCAAAAATCACAGATCACACTCACAGGCAAATGAGTGCTTTCTATCCAAGTAAAAAAACAGGAAGAAAACCAGGCTAATGTCTCAAATAATTGCAAAAAATACACAAATGGAAAGTGCTATGTGGAAAATTGGTACATGCAGGCAATTTTATTAATTTTTAATAAGCTAAAACATTCTCTCTTCTAATAGAGATCAAGGTGCCACAATTGAGGCTTGTCCAAATGTACAGCAGTTTTTGTAGCTCACACACACACACAGGGCCTTTGCGGAGACAAAAACATAATTCAGTGTCAAGTGCCAGAGAAATAATTGGCCAATCAAACAAATCAGCCTTCGACTCCGACTACTGCTCTTAAGTTGTCCAAATTACACGCCTAAATGTCTTTCAAGTGTCTCAATGGGAAAGGAAAACGTTAGTACATCACTTCAATTTTAAGAAGTGGTCCAGAAAATATTCCTCAGCCTGGGCTCCTGTCTGCCATCTATGGAAAAGGTTACAGCTGCCCTGTGATTGAGTTTCACAGAGACCTACCTCAGGTTGAGTGATTACACAGCCCTGGTGTGTAATCACTATAGGCGGCTTCAATATTTAAACGTCTCCTCGCTTCATCTCAGGTTTGAGCTGAAGGACTTTCCCACAATACACCAGACATATCACTCAGACTGCGGTGACGTTTTATTAATATGTTTTTAGTCTGTGGTACTGCACCTATAATGTAAAGACGCTTAACTATTTTGAGCTGCCAGATACAGTTCTGGGCTCCACAGACGATGAAAATGAAGATTTAAACACTGAACAAATGAACTGTTTACTCCGGTTTGCTTAAGGTTTCAGCAGGGCCTTAATAAATGAGTTTCATGATGAATCTGCATGAAGGTCAGAGATGGATGTTAATCCAGCCTAATCAGCGGCTGGCTGTGGCTTCAGGCCACACAGACCTTCCATCACTATGTCCTGCTCGTGGCCAGATGATATTTGTTTGGTTATTTTAACCCCCAGGGAAGCAGTGTTGTCAACTTTTATCAGTGGCTGCTGGCGGGACCTTGAGTGTAGATAAACGGTTTTTAAAAACACAGATTAATGAAAAGAGATAAAAGTGATAGTGCTGAATGGCTGTCGGAGAGAGCAACTCTCTGACAAAGCCTTTTTCTGGCAACGTAATCTGGAAGAGTTAATGATTCTTCTTCCAAGCTTGCTTGATATCGAGTCTTATCAGTGGCTCTTATGTAATCGTGCTGACAGGCAGGACTGGAGAGATAACTTCTGCCTCAGCTTTCTCCTTGAGGAAATCATCAATAGGACTTTTAAATTGGTGTGATATGAAATTAATTTTGACGAGGCCAAGTTCACCCTGATACCTTTGTAATATCTTTTTTTCTTTTTGTTTTTAATTCTGATTTTCATATCTTGTTTGTGTCATTTTCGATCAAAAAGCTTCCCAACATCAGTTTTTGAGAAACGAGGCAGGTGTGACGCATGGGGATTAAAAAGAAAATTGAGGAGAGAAATTAAAAAAAAGTTATTGTTCCTTAGTGGACAGGTTTATTAAAACACAATGTTTGAGGTAAAACGGTATGTGTTGAGATGATGTTTCATATAAGCCTGGAGATTCAGACAGATGGCAGGCAGTTAATCATTAAAATCTCAGGAATATTCTCGCCACCTTGTCGTCTGACTGTTCAGAGTCGCTGCTGGTTATTTATTGGCCAGCATGCCAATAAACTTTACTGAGTGAATGATTAAAAGGAGCAAAGCTTTAAAAAAATAAATATAAATAAAGAAGATAATCCTTCAGTAGCTTTCTGCAATCATGACACCAAGGAATAACTTAGACAAATCATCTGCTTGAATCAGTGTGGGTTTTTTTGTTTGTTTGTTTTTTTGGGGGGCATTTTTGTATTTCAAAACAATACAAAGTGGAACATATTTTGTGAAGTGGAAGGAAAATATTGCTCAATTTTCCATATTTTCAGATTGTTGGTATTCAGCCCACATGATGCATTGTTTTGTAGAATCACCTGTTTCTTTTTTGCAATTACTGCTGCAAGTGTTTCAGGCTATGTTTATCAGCTTTACACATCATGACTGCAAACTATTGGCCTTTGTTTGCAAAAAGGCTCAGATTTTGTCAGGTTTTATTGATTGTGTCTGTAAACATCCGTCGTCTGCACTTGCCACAGCTTCTGCATTATATTTTGATCTGGACTTGGGGTTATTCTAACATGATGCATTGTTACACAGGCTGAATGTTTATACCGACTGTGCTTGAAGGATTAAATCCAACCAAGTCTTCTGCAGCATCTTTTATTCTTCAGGAATTTCCTGTATTTTGCTTTTCCTCTCCAAACAACTTCTACACTCCTCAAAGCATCATGACTTCATTGTGGGGTTTTGCATTCATGGTGATGTGAAGTTTTAGTTCTTTGTCACAGAAAGCACGTAGACCAAAGACAGACGTTTTCATCTGATCATTCCACATTTTTACTTGACAAACTGCACACAGGACTTGTAGCTTTTTTTATACAGTCATCATGGCAATACAAATGCCTGTAATAGTACAGAAGGAAGAATAAATAACTCAATTTCAATATTCAGTAATTTATTTTAATCTGTTTCTTTACTAAAAATGTTTCAGCCCTACTATAATGATGTCATCATTATTACCAGATTTTCATGAAGGCAAGTTTTGTAATAGTTGTGCGTTCAGTTAGTTTAAATGCAAGGCCATGGCATTGCAAGTTTGCATTTTCATATGTTGGAATAAACAGAACTCCATAAAAAGGTTGAAATTTTGTTTTATAATTTAGATAGCTTTAACCTTCTTCTCAACTTTCTCTCCATCCTCTCTGTGGTTTGTTTGTGCAATAATGTTCTCCAAACCCTAAAACCTTCACAAAATCCTGGATTTATGAGATTAAATGTCACACAGCTGGACCGTGTGCAAATAAAAATCTCTGAAATCCCAATAAGATAAATTTGTGTTTTATTTACTTGACATAATGAGAATAAGCTCAATGGCTATGAATACTTTTACAACACACTGCAGTGTTTTTTATAAGCTATCTTTTTATTGTGATCTTCACACCTAAAATAGTTAAATATTAAAGCAGGAGGAACAAATTGATTTAGTGAAACAGTAACCTTGGAGAACAATTAAAGAAAACCGGAACAAAGAAAAGAGTTTGGCCTTTGGTGTGGAACTGAAAGCTTTTTTTTTTTTTTTTAATTATAACTTTGCAGCAAATGCACACACGGATTTCACATGCTGAAGGGCGTAGCTGGACATCGATTTCCATTGATCCATGTTGGCTAATGAGCTATAAATTTTACTTTAGCAGGAAATTAGATACTGAAACTCCGAGACCACGGTTTACACTTTATTTGTATCAATAAAAACACAAATGTTTAATGCTGCTACTGTGTGAAACTGAAGTAAGAACTGAAAAAAGAAGTGGTGAGAAGACCTATTCATGGTACTTATGGACTTGTATTGAGTTACAACACAAGGTTAAAAGATGTGCAAGTTGCATCTTGTTTCACTCCAAGACAAACACAGCTATGTGTGAACCACACAGTGATTTGTGCTAAAAAGAAATGTAATTACCGCCTTTAACTTCTTCAAATTGGGTGAATAATAGCAAAGTTTTTGGCTCTGAAGTGGTTTGGTAATCATTTCATTGCTTATATTTTGTCACAAAAAACATAGCTATTACTTTTCTGTAAAAAGGTAATAGAAGCTACACAGTGCTTTGTAAAAGTATTCGTTCCTCCTAAATTATGTTACAACTGTAAACTTTAATCTGTTTTGCTGCCATTTTGTATTCTGTCTTGAAAATCCAGTAGTACTGGTAAAGGATGCATAGTTTTTCATATTATTTTACAAATACAACCTGAAAATTATGCTCTGTATTGTATTTGGACAAGTAAAATTAAGGCCAGTTACATAATGGTATTTCAGATGTTCACTATGATGCACTTTAAAGTTTTGACTCAGTTAAATTTGAATGTACGTTTACATCACCTGTTTGAAGTTTTATTTGTTAAAAGAAGTTGGAAAAACTTTTATCTGTTTGTTTATATCCCTTTAAATTTTGTGAATATTTTTACTTTACAATATTTTCCACAAGTATAAAAGCTTCAGGTCATTTAAACGTTCGTCCTACCTTCACCACCTGCTGCATCGTCTTTCCTCAGCACTGCATGTGTTCATATCTCTCTGTCTCATCAGCATCTCTCCTCATGGTTGCCCGATTTATTTATTTTTTTTCACCACCTCTGTTCTGTTCTCAGACAGAATATTTGTGCTACAACTTTAATCCAATAGATTAACTGTCAGTGTTGGGAATTTCCTCTTCCCTCTCGTCTTTTTATCCTCTGCATCAGTATTCAACATGCTTTGATTCCTTCTGTAAAAACAAGAAAAACAAAAAAGAAAAACTAAATCGGATTCAGAAGCCGACAGCCTGATTGTTGTCTCCTCACACGACAACTACAGTCATCACTAGAAATATAACTGGGTACGATATGCTAGGTTATTTCAAGTTTATGTAACAGTAGAGTGTTGATGCTCACATGATTTCATTTTCTGTCTTGAACAGCCTTTTTCTTTTTCCCTGAATGTTTTTGTTCTCCAGGCGGGGAGCCCGACCTCAGTCAACGCCCCATGCAGTTTCTCAAGGACGTCCGTTTCCCCGTCCAGCCAGGACATCTGCAGGTACAAACTGCTTCAAATCTCTCTATTTACCCTTGACAGCTGTTTATACCCAAGTGCCATAAATTGAATCTATTTCTGCAAATGTTACCGGTGAAGTTCCCCATCAGTGTTGGTTTTCCCTGTACTTTGAAGCTACTTACTGTCACTGTGACTCTTCCTATGATTGCTTGTAAACTGCTGTAAAGTGTATTTTATCAGATCATCACTTACAGATGGATCGCAATAAGTTAGAATATCATTGAAAATTTTATTTTAAGAACCCTTGCTTAAAAAATTACATATATGGATTCATTATGTAGAGTGAGTGTCAATTTTGATGATTGTGGTTTACAGCCAAATAAAATTCAATGTCAGATTCTCTTCGAATTACAGTGTTGGGTCATAAAGAAGCATCCTGTTCAGACTGCTATATCCAACTATATTAATGGAAAATTTAGTTGAAAGAAAATCTATGGTAGAAAAGGGTGTACATACCAAAAGTATATTTGCAGCCTTGACATGGTGTTTAAGCAAAGACCATTTAAGACAGCTGGTGCATTCCTTTAGCTAAGACAAGCTTGGTGAACTGGAATGCTGAAGTAAATTAATTTTTAGATGATATTCCAGTTTGAGATCAAACCTTGCATGTGTCAAAGCCAGCTAAAGTCAACCTCATCTTCCTTTTTGTTGTTTCTCCATTTTAAAGCACATGATTGTCCTTTCCATTTCTCTTTTTTTGTCTTTTTCTCCACTTTCTAATCCCATTGTCTATCATATGATCCTCTTTCTTAAACACACACACACATATACACAAACCT
The DNA here is from genome assembly GCA_903066815.1 of Brachyrhaphis roseni. Lineage (NCBI taxonomy): Eukaryota > Metazoa > Chordata > Actinopteri > Cyprinodontiformes > Poeciliidae > Brachyrhaphis > Brachyrhaphis roseni. The sequence continues at coordinate 140,912 of CAEFZY010006142.1, forward strand.
CCAACACGACAGCAGTCAGGATCGGGACACTCAGAAACAGACTGCGGTGGTCCTGTTGAACTCCAACGGTAAAACGTCTGACGGTCTTTCAGTGACCACCGTCTGCGCAGACTACCTGCAAGGCTCCAAGTTCACCAAGCAGAGAGACTGGCTGTCTGTGCTGCGCCCCGCCTCCGTCAGCATTCAGCCTAAAAACTCCCTCAAGTTTTCTCTGTCTCTGAATGACGTGGGTCAGCGTGTGGACAACCTTTGTCGCGGGCTGCACTTCATAGATCGCACATGCTCAGAGGGAGAGCTGGATGTGAAGCCTGAGCGAGCTCAGTGTCCCAACAACAAGATCCTCAGAGACAACCCGGTCGCCACAACTAAGAGGGAGAGCAGGGACGCTCCACTTTCAACCCGCACCACCCTCCATCTTGTTCCCTCCCTCACTAACAACCACAAATACATGTTGGGCAACTTATCCGGTCCTGCTCCTCCTCCTTCTCCTCACCCCAGTAGTCTCCTCCAGCCTCTTTCCGCTCCGGGCTCGAACTTCCTTCGTTTCCTCCTTCCCTTCTCCCGATCTTCCACCTCCGCCAGCCTGCAGTGCTCTGAGCTGGGGAGCTACGCCTCCCACCTCCACATCACCAAGTCCTGCAGCATGCTGCTAGAAGGCACAGAGTCAGGCTTCCTCTCACAAGGAGATGACAGTGTGTTCGAAGTGGAGCATAGCAGATCACCTTCCAAGGGAGCGAGCCAGACAACGACCCCAGAGACGGTCAGCGTGTCTGGGACTCTTCTAGCCCCACTGTGCTATATGGACGAGGACACGGACCTGGAATGCTGTTCGTCGCCTTTGACGGAGAAATCAGGGCCACTGTCACATTATTCTCTATCAGGGGACTGCTGCAGGTGGGTGATTGTCTGGATGGTCTACAGCCCTGAACCCTCCATCGTACAGTTAATGTGGCAGTGCTCCCCAGAGACCTGTGGAGTAGTGGACAGTTCCTCCTCCCGTAGTGTAATCACCCAGCCCAGCAGTGTCTGTCATTCAAAACTCTGCTCAGAGTGGAGCCGGTAATCAGAAGGACCCAGCGTAGCTTTTCAGTGTTAGTAAAAAGTATTTCCCTTCCTCCAGGTTTCTTTTGTTTTTTGCCTTTTTTTTTAATTTGAAAATTGTTGAAATCATCATCATTGTTGCCCCTTTTGTTAAATTCTTCATTCAGTGAAGTAAACCACTTTTTTTTTTTTTTGGTTTAATTTTACTAGTCACATCCAGCCAGACCTGTAGAATCAAGCATTCACTTAAATAGGGTCCTTTGCAGGAGTTCTCAGCTCACCAGAATTACCATAAGAACACATTAATGACTCATCTAGGAGGTCAGAAAAGGACTAAAAACCAAATTTAAGGCACTGCAGACCTCATCTGATTCAGGTAATGCCAGACTTCAGCATTCAAATGTAATGAAGTTATCAAGAAGAGCACAAAATGTGGATATTCACCAGAAACATCTTGATGAATTTTAAAATATTCTGTGGACTGATTAGACTGAAGTGGCCCTTTTTTTTTTTTTTTTTTGGAAGGTGTTCTTTCTTTTACATCTGGCATGAAAATAACAGCATCTAGCCATCGGTTCATGATCAGTTCTTGAGCTCAAGCATGGTATGGAGCATCACAATGATCCAAAGCACACCAGTGAGTCCAGCTCTGAATAGTTAAAAAAAAAGAAATTGAATAACTTGGACCGTCATAATCTATGTTGGAGATTAAATCTCATTGAGATTCTTTACAGAGGATATTTGTGCTCAAAAACTCTCCAATGTTGTGATAAAACTTGATTGGAAAACCAGATAGTTTTAGGGGTGGTTCCTTTTTCACTTAGGGCTTTATTTAGATGGCTTCTTTCTCATGAATGAAATCATAATACTTGGCAGTCTTTGTCTTATTGCTTTTTCTTTTTAATCTAAGACATTTAAGTGTGACAAAACAAAAGAAAACTGTAAGGGAACAATTACTTTTTCACATCACTGAACATAAACATCTCCTTCCCAACCACCATGATTATTTTGTGTGTAGAACAAGACGTTGGTTGTGTTGTCATTTCATTCCATTTATTTTCACTACACTGTTGTCTCAAGACTCTTCCATGTATTTTTTCCCCCAGGTCTGCTATCAAGATGTGTTTTTAAGAGTTTTTCATTTAGACTAGATCGATGGTGGGGTAAAGTGTCTCTATAGTCTCAAGGAAAATGTGATTGATTTCGCTCAGATGTTTGGAGTTGAGAATAAGGGCTGGTGGGAATGCTCAGGGCAGCAGGTCAGTCCTGAAAATGTAATCGTTCTGACATGTGGAGCGTGTTTCTGTGGTAAGAAGTGGACAATAGGTCTATTTAACACATGTCTTGTTCACAAGGCCGGTTGTGTGCAGCCTTACGGGGAATGATTCGATTGAAGATCAGGCCATGGCTGCATGAACCCTGTTGATCAGCCTCGGTAGCAATAGAAAATGATTAGTGGTCAAAAGCACGACACCAAGCCCCTCTGGGTTACACCACCCGTTTGTCGATATGGTGACAGTTCACTGGACTGAAGAGATTTATGTCTTTAGCTCAGACAGACAACAATTATGTCTTTGTTGCCCCCTCAGCTGTGTCCTGTGCCTGCGCTCCTCTTACTTCATTATGTTAAAGGAGAAAAGCAATATGAGCTTAGATGTGGGCAGACACAGGTCAGAGATCAACAGAGATTATGGGCTTCAAATAGGCTGCTTGGCCTCTGACTGTACACACGTGTGCAAACACAAACACCCTGTGCCAGCCACTCTGTCAGGTGGCCTGGAACGTGAGTTCACCTGAGGAAGTACCCAAACTTGTTTTTCCACTTCAATCATTAGCCAGGCCTTGATTAACAACACATTGCAGCGTTGGGAAAGCTCATAAGGATTGTTCCGCATCTTGCCAGACAACTAAAAACACATCAAAGATCATTTCAGTAATCTTAACATTTAAAAACAATTCATGTTGACTTTATTTTATATTTTATCAGGCTTTTGGTAGAAAATGTTACACTGCTTATAAAGTTGCTACTACAAGGAATAAAACGGTGTTTCTCCTAAGTGCATTATTTTATTGGCATTACATCTTCATTCAATCATTTAGTAGGTTTTGTATTCCTTTTGCAATTGTAATAGTACTAATATGTTATAAAAAAGAGCTTGTTGTAATACAAATAAACACGGTCTTTATAAGCAGTGACATGGAACATCATAATATGTAATTAAATCCAGAAAACACCTTTAGCATATAATATAACCAAGTTATAAGTTAAAGAAAAGTGTAAATAGGTATTTAATCTATAGTAAATTTCATAAAATCTATACTGAGCATGAAAATATGCCTTCACTTTTTCTTTGCAAATATAGACTTGGTCCAACAGTTACAAAAGTTGGCAAAAATAATTAACCATCAAATATTCACAAATTAAACAGTGGAACAGTGATTAAATAGCTTTGCTGTTTAAAAGCAAAGCTATTATATTAACTCAGTTGAATATTTATTTTAGTTGATGGATATATGGGAAAAATAATAATAATTTTGCATGCGACTGACCTACACATATACTCCTAGATATTTGGTCCTAACAGTTTACTAATTTGCAGTGTAAAGCTCTTTATACGTATTAACTGCAAAACTGCTAATCAGTTAAAAAGAAGAAAACACACATTTTTAATTTTAGCATCCAGTTTAGTCATTTGATCTGTGTGTTAGTATGCACATTGCATGCTCAAAGCTCAATATCTCAAAATCCTGAACGACAAAAAGTCTGTCTTGGTTGAAAAACAAATTTTAAAACACTTGGTGATGAGAGCAGGAGAGAGGGCAGGATTTTAAAGCGTTGTGCTAGAGACTGCAGCTCAGACATTTTGAATTCCTCTGTGGGAAAGTATGAGGAAGCTGAATGAGGTTCCAAACAGGAAGAAAGCAAATGCCTCAGCAGGGACGTACTGTACTCTCGCAGGGCTTGTTTCTATCTCAGCTTGTAGTCCTTGTGATCTCCTGATTCTGTTTTGCTTCTCACATTTTCGTGTTGACATACTTTGGCGTCGCCTCTAATGTAGTAAAATGAGTGTGAAGGAAGGTGTACTGTGTACTGAGTGATGCAAATTAAATTTCAACTTCCCCTGCTAAATGCTTCTGGAATGAACTGCTGGTGGCAAAAATGCTGTCAAGTTTGTTGCAGGCTTTCCAAACAGGTTATGCTAGTAAGCAGATGCACATCACCTTGGGTGACAAAGCAAGAATTGTTGATTTTTATCTTTAATGATGTCAACCTGTTTGCTGTTAGCACACAGTCTGCATTCCTGAGCAGAAATATTTTTGTCTTTATTTTCTGAGCTCTTACACTTAAAGTGGAGGTGTAGGGATTTCTTTGGGATTTTTTTCCCTCCTACATTTAAAAAAAGACAAATCTCTATCAGAATAATTTCTCATCTGTTCATGTCAAACACCAATTCTTCACCTAAGCACAAACATGATCCATTTCCCCGAGCTGATTTTTTTTTTTTTTTGCTTTACTTCAATAGGAATACAGTATGCGTAGGATGAGAGTCTGTAGTTCATCATCTTATCTGTGGAAAATGTAAACAAAGCGGCCTACCCATAAGTATAAAAAGGCCTCCGCTGGAGATGCTAATTGCACCTCCTCTCTGCTTTAATCCGTTGCTCCTTCCACCTCCTCCTCTGTGGTAAATGACCTATTTTTATCCGCCTTTGTTCACTTTCTTTTAATCTTGTGGCGCTTTAGCCAGATCAGGCCGGGCTGCAAATAAGCATCATCCTGCTTGCTCTCTTCACTGACTAGCATGTGTAGGCGCATGTGCTTCTTCTCCTGCTCTTATCCTCTCCCGAACTGCGTGATAAAGAGATCCCATCTGAATGCCACTCTCCCACTGCAATCTCCACCTTCGCCGTTTGTTTGCTCCTTCCTCTGCAGAGAGGTGTCCCACAGACCCCTGCCACAACACGCAGAGACGGCGACGCTCCCTCATACATAACTCAGAGGGAAATGAGGGCTCGGGAAATCGACTGATTTGTCTTCTGGGTGTTTGTTTTTGATCCGTTTATCAATGAGGCCTCTGTGGACACGCGGATCTTGTTGTTCTCCATTAGAGCAGTATTTAGCTTCTTTTGTTTCCTTTGAGACGTGTGACCGTCTTGCTGGCCAGCAGCTGGTCCGTGTCACAGTATTCACAGATCTCATAGATTTTCTGCTGTCTCGTCTTTGAAATGTTTAAGAAATTGGTTTGACAGAGATTATACGCTGCATTGACGAGTCATTTTCCGTCCATTCGACTGTTTATTGATAGTTACAGTATTTTCAGACCCCGACTCGCATGCGGACGAGTGCATCATGTCTACAATGTTATCAGACTGTGTCATCTGCACACACACAACATTGAAGTGAGAGAATTAACCATGCCTTTTTAATATGGATGACTAATCCCTGATGTCCTCAGTAGTCTGGATTTTGGACTTTGAAAAACTTCAGTTTTGATCGTGTGGATCTACAAAGCTCACGAATCATCTACAAAGACAACATTGTTGATACCCTTAGATGAAAATCCCATAAATGTCACTGAAATAAATATTTGTATTTATAGATTTTAAAATTGGAGAATCAACATTGAAAATCCAGCATTGATTTTGAATCGCGGGCCAAAAGAATATCATTAAAAACTAATGAATTTGGCCTGGACAAAAGTGATGATCGTCTTAACATTCTGTTGCACAACCCTTTAAAGCAGTCATCACTGTTATCAACATACATCCCGAATAATCTGGACATGTCAGTCTGGCATTAAAATGTCACCTGACCACTTTACGTGCAGATAAAGCCATGCCAATGCCTGGGTTGTCAGATTAGAAATCAGCAGGGCCGCTGGTGTTCCTGTAGCATCGCAGATGCTTTCTGTTATTTAATGGCATTGCTGTTCAGATATAAACATTGAGTTTCATCTGAGTCACAACTTGCCGAAGTTATGTCAGCCACAGACTTTTGTAGTCTTAAATTGGTTACTTAACAGATGTGATATGAGAGAAAACAAAAAGAAAAAAAAACAACCGAGATATGAACCCATAACACAGCAGCTTTGGAAAAAGTAATTATGTAATGAGCAGTCTGCAGCAGGTTCAGTCGGTATAAAAATTTCTGAGAGAAAGTCATCGACTCATCCATCCCCCCGACATCCACGAATCAAAAACTCACAACTTTTGACAAAACACTATCGCTGAGGATAAAGAGGGTTTTTATCTCAAAGATTCCTTTAAAAGAATACTTCATTTCAGATAGCTGCTTAGCGGCACTCATTTTGACAACTGCTGTTTCTTGTTTATGTATTTTTTTCCCGTAAGGCTCTTTGAATGTATCTCAGTGTTCAAAGTGGCAAAGCAATGCAGGCACAAGTGTCTCAGGCTCTGGAGGTAACATTCCTTAATGCAGCTTTGTGTGTGTTTTGCATCTGTATTTAACACTATCCACAGACAATTAGATCACTTAGGATAAATGTTAGCACCACATATAAACTGGACCTGACTGTGTGTCCTGTGTGTTTTGGTCATTATACTGTAGAAGGAAACATGACGTGTAACTGAGCTTTCAGACAGTAGGCAGCACATTTTGCTCCAGAATACCTCGATGGTCTTAAGAGTTTATTGTCCCCTCCACAGATTCAACCTGAAGCCTGCTTCATGTTTCACTCTAGGGCTATTAGGTGAAGATGGAGCTGTAATTGGTCAAAACCCTCCAGTTTTGTCTCGTATAGCCAAAGGACAGTATCCTAAAAGCTTTTTCACCTGCCATCATGCATTTTGGCCAATTACAGCATTTTTCCTTTCTTAATTGCCTTCCAGACTGTTGTTCCCCTTTTGTGTCCATTAAATCCACTTTGGCTTAAACTAAAAAAGATGCAATATGATGCTAATGAACTTTGATCCTGGAGTTTCCCACTGATTTCTTGTTATTGGCTCTCGTTACCATTATTATTACTATCAATTTATTCGATTTGCCATCAATTTTCCTCTTGCGTCCATGTAGGTAGGTTGCTCAGCCGTAGTCACAGGAACATGTAGCTGTGTAGAGATGGTCTTACATTCTGTCCCTTCAACAAACTAGTCAATAATTTGGTTTCTCAGCTCCTGAGACGGCACTCTCCTTGGCTTTCTGCAGTCTAACATGTGAAGTGTGCCACAAACCAAAATGCCAGACCACACAAGTAGAGTGACTGACCAGTAGCAAGATTTAGTTTTTCATGCCCAATACATACTCTTTTTTTTTTTTTTTAGCAAAAGAAAAAGTCAGGTTTTCAAACTAACAAGCTTGTCAAATCAGTTTCTAAATGCTTCATAGCACTAGCTAAAAATATTGTACACGGTGAAATGTTGATATAAATGTAAAAGAAATATTGGGTTTGAGTCACAGAATTGATGTAAATCATAAACATTCATCGTATTTCATATGTAATCCAGATTAAGGAATATTCACTGAAAGTGTTTTCTGTATCAAGCAAGTCTTCCTTGTTTAATCTTATTCATATGAGACATGCATTTGCTTCAGTGGGTTTTGTGATGGTATATTCACACTCGATGAGCTCTGCAGAAAGCGTTCAAGTGAAGAGTCGGGCTGAACAGACATGCTACATGTTAGCACATCTTCTTCAGTAGGAGTGATGCATGGCATTTCTTCAGTTCCCATGTCAGGTTTCACAGCCAGAAATATTCCAAAGAGTCAAACGTCTTTTTCTTTTCTTTTTTTTTTTCTGAGGGAAAAGTGTTTTAGACTTCTTTCAGCCATCTGCCCAGCAGTGTGAAGCAACAGGTATTGGATTGGCAGTGCTGCATTAGTCAATACATCCAGAAAAAACTCCAGTCAGTCCAATAATTTCTCAGACATGTTTTTAAAAAACCCTTTGAACTGTGAAAATTGTAGCTGTCTATGTTTAGATGGCACTCTGCATATTTGAGATTGCATTTTTGGATCGTTCTCATTTCGATTCCTTGCCCTCTGCCTTCTTTTTGTCAGTTTGTTTCTTCCAGTTATGTGTTGACCGTATATGTTTGGTTTCTCACAGGATTTGTCACTGTGAAGGAGATGACGAGAGTCCTCTGATCACACCGTGCCACTGCACAGGGAGTCTGCGCTTCGTCCACCAGGGCTGTCTGCAGCAGTGGATCAAGAGCTCAGACACCCGCTGCTGTGAGCTCTGCAAATATGAGTTCATCATGGAGACAAAGCTCAAACCACTGCGCAAGGTGCGACTGACTGTGTTTGCATTAATTTAAGGAAGAGTCAACGGAACCTCACTCCATTTCTTTGATAAATTCACTCAGGGTTTTGTTCTGGCTCCATTTCCAAATGTTCTTACTAATTTGGCAAGCCGTGAAGCTGAAAAACTGTCTCCAATCTGTCACACAGATAACACGACCATGACTGTGTGCTTTGAAGCAGGGCACTGTAAGGGAGGAAAATGATTCATTTGAAATGGCTTAGAGGAAGCATACATCTTTGAGAGGTTATTATCAATTGCTGTGGCCTGAAGATAGGCGGACACTCTAATTAAAATTCTTCCACCCCTCATTAACTGCACAAAAGGCCTTAAACAAATGCTGCTCTTCTAATAGCTCCTCAACCCCATGGGTGAATGTTGATGTTTTTCATACACAAGCGTGAAGAGAAGATCACGACGAAATGGGAATGATGGTCACGGCGTGAGGTGTCTTTTAACTGAGGATTTAGGTCATGCTGCGACACGCTTTTAATGAAACCTACCCTGCAATTGGACAATTTCATGACGGGAGTAATGGATTTGGTTGTTCTGAAAAAGCACAGCAGTTATTTACAGCAATAATCTGATTGCACTTTTGTTTTTTTTAATTGCTGGGCTCTTTTCCAGCATTGTTAACAGAGCTGCCTGGCAAACAGCTGGCTGCTCCAGAGTATGCTGGGTTGCAGCGTGCCACTTTTCTTTCTGCCTCTTATTAACCTCACCAAGAAATGCCGTGTAGGTCAGGTCTTCCTCTCAGCAGCTGAATGTTTTACATCCAGTATTTATCGCCAAAAAATGCCAAGTTTAAAAAGAATGCGTCTGCTTTCTGTTTGCATATTCTTTCCATCTGCTGCAGTGGGAGAAACTTCAGATGACGGCAAGCGAGAGAAGGAAGATCATGTGCTCGGTTACCTTCCACGTCATCGCAATCACCTGCGTGGTTTGGTCGCTCTACGTCCTCATCGACAGAACGGCAGAGGAAATTAAAAGCGGTCAGCAGAGTTGCAGATATACACACAAAAATACACACACTAAAGACTTACCATAATCTTCAATAAATGTCTGTGTCAGACCATGCACTGTGTTGAACGAATCATTCAGTAGCGATTTTCCATAATCTACAAATCACTCACTCATTGGTTTACAAGACTAAAGATAAAGATAAAGTCTCCCTTGTGGTCAGAGATGTGTCTAATTCATGTGCAGAATCACAACAGAGATAAAGATCTTTTTAGTGGTGATTGAAAACACATTTATTCATGTTTATTTTGAGGCTTGTGAAGGAAAAATGCTTAACTGTTTAGGCAGAGTGCTGTTTAGATGTTTTGTTTGTAAGGGCAGTTCATCGTGAGTTGGAGTGAAAGGAAGAAACTGAGTCAGCAAAACATCCTCACAAGGACAAATGTGGCATGACTTGTGAGCTTGTGGTTCTGAGCATTCATTACGCACCATCTGTGTGTGCCAGGGAAAATTACATCTGTCGCCGTGACACATGCATGTACATTACCAAAGCTGAACAAAGCAGCTGACAAACTATTGAGCATACAACAAATGCAATAATTCATGTGGAAAAAAACAAATCAAAAACATTTTGAGGAGGACGCGGGTCATTTTGATAGCTGCTGTTAGCTTTAGTTTAGCACTGGATAGAATCTGGCAACAGACAACATCTGTAAATAAAAAGAAATGTACTTATCTTTTAAATGAATGTTTCGTTTTATCTAAAACTTGCTTTTGTATAAAACTGTATAAACTAGTTGAGTGAATTTTTTATATTTTTTTTTGCCTTATTTATTTTTGCCCCATGATAACCACTTACCTCGCCAAAATAGTGTTAAAAAATGAAGGGACTTTACTGTTGTTTAAAACTTAAGACAATAAACAAGTTTGTTGAAGAAGTTGGTTGAAGTCCTTTTTTGTTTTTCTTGACTTGCTTACCAAACAAGTGAAAAATGTATCTGTAAATTTTGATAACTAACATTAGTTGCAAATTAGCGTAACATGGACTAATTGAAATTGAATTAATTCATAAAAATTTACCACAATAAAAATTAATGTGTAATTAGATTAGCACATGTCAGTAAGTGTAAAATAGGCTTTTACAGTAGTAAAGAGAGATTTTAAGAGTAGCAATCTCCATGACCTTGTTTTTAGTTTTTGGTCTTTTCTTCAGAATATGCACAAACACGATTGTGGTAACTTCTTAGCCAAAACATTTCTCTGAAAATATTTCTTTCGACTGTTTTATTTATTTCTTGATTTTAGAAAAGAAAGGTGCGTAGCTTTGTCCTGTAATAACAATAAACCTGAATTTCTCTAGGGACAGTGAAAAATTGTGCAAAATGAAGTGAAATGGGTTTCACAATTGTTTGAAACGTGATCAAATAAAGTAGCAGGTCAGGACCTCTTTTACGTGTTTGATATGCTCCTTCCTGCATCCATTCTGAGCAAATGGACAGCAGCGCTCTGCTTAATTGACAGCACCATCAGGACTTAAAATGTAGATGGATGCATTAATGCAGAGCCATTATGGCTTTGGCTGGCTGTACGTCTCCTGTTACTCATCGCTCCATACAGCCTTTCTGAGTCGCTGTACAGATGGAGCAGCAGGCTGTTTGTTAAGCTCAACCTGATGAATCAGAAATGTCCGAGTCTCTGAGGACTGTCAGGTTCAATCACCATGGTGATGTACAGTAATTTCTCACCAGTTCTGCTCCTCTGCTGCTGTTTTCATGCTTTAATTTCCTCAAAGCTGTGATGACCAATCTGATATGTCTGCATAGTTCAGCACCCCAAAACATTTGCTCATAATTTTAATTGATGCAACAGGTTTTGCCTGATGAAACACATTCTCAGATGTTACCACTGTACTGTTTGACCTAATAATAATTTTGGAAATCTGTTTTTGTGTTTGTCATACGTGACTTTCTCTTTACTCATGCAGCCCAAAGAATCCCAGGTAAACTTTTCCACTTTGGCCTTTTGACTTTCAGAGTGTGTGTTTTTGTTTTTCCCTCTTCCCGTCAACTTTTTGTCAATTATATCCAATTCTTTTCCAGTTGCACTTTACACCCTGCTCCTCCTCTTTCTTACCCTTTCCTGTCTTAATTTTAGGGTAAGCAACATCTCTCTGTAGCAGAATCCAGACAAAGTTGAAGAACACACTGATTTATCTTCTATGTTATACATTGTGACTAGAGATTTTCATTAGAGCATACGAACGTAATTTCACTCAATAGTTCTCTTTATTCACAAATTTTCATCAAGCAAGGTTTATAATAAAGTGCCTGACATTTCTTTTCAGCTTGAATCATGCAGTTATGCTTGCCTTCTTACAGTGGGTTTGCATATTTAAACTTTTTAACAACATCAGAAGGAGAATCGGGTTTCTCCACACAAACATGGAATTGAGTTTGATTCCGCTTTGCTCTCAGTAAAGACATTTTAAAAAGAAATGTATAAAGGCAAAATAGTTGGCTTGCAAATATGCATACCTTTTTTGCAAGAGAGGAAAATAAGGTAGATATTGCTTTTTAATTAACATATTTTATCAGCAAAGATGAGATTTAGTAACTCCATCTTGAAGCTTTACATCCTTGCTCGCTGTGCTATAGGAGACCAATATTTCAGGTTCTCTGTCTTGTATTATTTTGACAAATATTTATGTTCTCCAATTGTGTAAAAACCCTAAGGCTGCATGTGGGAGCCAAATAAATAAGCAGAAATGCTGTAACTACCCCTAGGGCAAACAAAATGTTTTTAGAATGTAGGAAATCTACAACAAATACTGTTCAGTCCTTTCACTCTATCCTTATTTAATTTTTGGTATTTTATCCAATAAAATATAATTTTTTTGCCCTTTAAATTAGGATTCTATCCTGGCAGCTCTAGTCCTTAAACACTGCATGCTGAGAAAATGATCAAGAGTTGTAAGATTTTACTAGGTTTTTTTTTTTTATAAAACTCAGCAACTTGCATATATTTTCCTTAGATGTTTACAACTATAATGCAAAGAAAATGTATTGATTACTCTTGATTTTGTAAAGATTTTTCTTATTATTAATCACAATAATAAGTTTTATTGTGATAAAACTTAACATTTTATCACAATAACAGCTGTTAGTCTTTTGGGGGTATGTATTAAACATCTTTGCACATCCACATTTACTCTTTTCTTCTTTGCAGAATAATCAAACTCAACCAGTTATAGTTTGAGAGCGTTTGTGAATATCAGCTTTCAATCATTTACACAGATTGTTGATTAAATATAGTCCAGGGCCACTTTTAACCCGTCAGCTCTGACCTACTTTGTCCTACTGGAAGGTGAACCTCCACCCTGTTCTTGAATCTTCGGCAGCCTCAGCAAGGTTTTGTTCATGCTTGCCTTGTGTTTTGCTCGATATGTCTTCCCAGTTTGCTGACCAGTCCTCCCTACAGCATGATGCTGCCTCCACCTTCATTCATGTTTTAATGTCTAAATGGTGTTCTCAGGATGTTGAATTTCCATTTTGCTTGTTTGTGTCTCTTAGACAGTTTTAGACAGTTTTTGGTGTCATCTAAGCAGGCTGACTTGTTGCAAACTACAGAGGTGTTTTTCTAATCCCTCCATATTTGTAGAGTGACTTACTGATGGTTATGCTCTTCATACTTGATCTGGATACTTTTGCAGCTCCCTCAGAGTTACCTTGAGCATATTGGCATCTACTCATTAATGTTCTTTCTCTGAGAACATACTCAAAGAAAGAGTATATATAGATGCAAACTCTGTCGGATAACATTGAGGCTTTTATTTACGGATTAAAAAAGCGCTGACTAGGTATACATTTCTAAAAAAATTTCTACTTTCCTCTTTGTTGGTTTATTGTACATAATATGACATGTGAAAGGTTGTTTTTTTTGTCATCCAGGTATCCTGGAATGGCCTTTCTGGACCAAGCTGGTGGTGGTGGCCATCGGCTTCACGGGCGGATTGGTTTTTATGTATGTCCAGTGCAAGGTCTACATCCATCTATGGAAGAGACTCAAGGCCTACAACCGTGTCATATACGTGCAGAACCGGCCGGACACGTGTAAAAAGGTGGCCCTGGAGAAGCCTCCGCTCACGGAGCCGAGCCTGGAGAGCAAGGATGCGTTGGCCCCCACCCAGTCGGACACAAACTCCTCCCAGTACACAGAGACAGAAGAATACAGTATGGAGGTTCTCCACGTCTGACACAGAGTTCATTTCATAAGCCCCCCCACTTGTGCTTGCAGAAACAGGCGGGAGGGAAGAGTAGCGCTCGACGTTCCCCTTCCTTTGATGGTAGACCCAACCCACTGTCCTCTCCTGATTCCACCTGCACTCTCCATCCTCACTCTGACCTTTCCTTCCCTGGGACCGGACTGTTTGTACTGACTTCTATAAATGTCACACAAGGCCTGGAGCTTGGCACTCTACACGCACTGTTCACGTTCCTCGTCGGATGAGCAGATCAGAGACACAAAGACTCCCTGGAAGCTCATCTTCGATGTTTTTGGAGTTGGTTTTTACCTCCTATAAGTGTTGGATCAGTACACCGCCATACACCTCTGGAGCGTTCCACATACTGCCATCTCTGTACCGATTCAATTCTGACTGCATAAAAGCACTTTTTTGTTTTTCTTGAAGCTCTACAACAACTCCTCTCCTCCCTTTTAATTCTCCTCCCTTTTTATTCTTGGATGACCTAAATCTTTTTGTTTTGTTCCTTGGGAAGAGCACAGAGAAACTTTTTCCTGAAATGCACATACTCCTATAGACTCTTCACTTTGATGGCAAAAAAAGGAACTGAGGTGGGTAAAAGGAGAGAAACCTGCTGAAGGAAATGGAAAGGGTTAACACCCCATTCCTCTGCCCCCAACACATGAACTTTTTGAAGGCTTTGAGAATGTAAACTTTTCTAAAAATGATTAAAAACATAAATAAAATTTAAAAAAAATATTTTTTTTACTAGTAACTGGACATTGCAAGAATAATTTCCATGTCTTGAGAAGGTAATGTAAGGCCTGCAGGCGTATAACAGCATTACTTTTTCTTTTCGTTGTTTTTGGGGTTTAATATCTTGTGAATGACACAGTATTTACAGCGTGATATTCCATGTGCAGTTTTTAATGTGAGCTGATGTGTTTGCTTAGTCATGAGACATTACCACTTCATGCCTTGAGAAATGAACAGCTCACTGTTTTCAGTTTCCTCTTTTGTTGCTTCCACAGCACAGCCCAGAATTAATTAAACCTTCACAGCCTGCTCTGATTAAGACCCCAACAGATTGTTAATGTGGCTTTTTAACATTTGCCTCATTTTCGCCTCTGCAGGACAGGGCATTAAGATTCCACCCATATCCGTTTTTACAGAGAATTTTTAGAGGACTGGAGAAAATGGATAAATTGCTGTTGAGTTGTTTCCAGACACTCACATGCTCCATTTTGTCTTTTTTAGTATTATGTCATCAGACAGACAACATTAAGCCTATGATTTTTTTTTTTGGGGGGGGGGGGTCATCACATTAGATCCAGTTACATGTTATTTGGTATAAAGGTGATTCTTACTTTTACACTCTTATTTTCCTCTGAAGCAATCTTTACCTTTGCAGCCTTTGCTGGAAACTGAGCGTTAATAACGAGCTGGCTGTGTCGCCACCTGCTGGGGCACAGCTGAAATTGCACTGTGAAACAGGCAGCAGTTGATTTCTCTAGGCTCCGTTTCTTTCATTTGTGGAAACTCAGCAATGCAAGATTTTACAGCCATTCAAACAACAAAGAATATTTTTAAAAACTGTCACTGATACCAGTGTGCTATCTGTGACCAATAAGGATGAGTTACTGCTCTGCAGCAGCAATAATTTAGAAGCACAGTTTTTTTGTTGTTGTTTTTTTTGTTTGTTTGTTTTTTTTTTGTGAGATAATATACTGTATTTATGTACAAGCCCATAGTGATTTAAGATCTGTTTAAATAGAAAGCATGAGCCAGGGGAGCTGTCACCGCCGCAAGTCAGGTTTGATTAAGAACCAGAGACGCTTCTCAGAATCTTCAATACCCAAAAGGCTCAGTGCAATTAGACAGATTTTAAAAAAAAAGTGCAATTAATTTTTTCTGCTGTTGTTCTTTTACTCTAAAGTAAAGGTGTTTAAAGGTCAGGGTGTCCTCTGGGTGGAAAACAAAATTTCTTTTTGTGCATGTATTTATTTTTATCAGAAATAGGGTACACTTTGTCAATTTAAACCCATCCTTCTACTACCAGTTTTTACGCAACTTGCATCTATCCTTTTTTTTTTCTCCAGGCATGTACAAGAGAAAATCTTTTTGGCACTTGCATTTTGCACAGTTTTTCATTCATATATTTAGTGATTTTTTTTTCTTTCTCTCTTTCTCTTCTTTTAAAATCAGTTGTTAGAACTTGTTTTAAATATGCAACCAGAGCTAAAAGCCACAACATTTTACTTTTAGAAATTAAATCACCTCAGACTTAAGCTGCAGTTTCCCTGAGATAGAAGATTAAAAGTCAACTTTGTGGTTTCCATTTACTTTTAACTCACAGGAGCTGGCTCCTTTCATGAAGTTGATCGTTTTAATGTAAATTTGTCTTTGATAGTCACTTGCTTTTGACTTAAATCGATTCAGTTTGTCAGATAAGCATGAAAAGCCAGAAGTTTTATTATCTCCACTTGACAAATTTCTAGCCTATTGTTCATAATTCATGCCTGGGAAACTGCGCTTCATTCTTACTCTTTCAACCTGAAGATTTTACTCTCAGCTCTTGTATTTTCCCTTGATGTTTTTAGGGGTTTTTTTGTTTGTTTGGTTTTTTTTTTTCCATAAAACTGGATCATGTCTGAGACTAGTGGAACTTGCATAAAAAGCTCCATTTGTTTACTACTGACTGGACTTGAACATATATGACTGTTTTCCTCTCCTGTCTTATATCATTCCACATGTTTTTGTCTGTGAATTTGTTTTGAGATAGTAACTGTAAAGAGTTTGGTAAAAGTGTGTAAGTTTTTAAGAGAAATCTCGATGTGTTTTCAGTTGATTTCCAATGTTTGAACAAATATGTAGAATTAAAAAGAACAACCAAATAAAAATTAAGTTGGGTCTTTTTCACTTGTGTGTTTTTGATTGTTCCTGTAAAGCTAACAGGATTTGTGCGACTCATGCAAATGCTCGAAAGGGTTACAATTTCACTTCATTTAGGTTTTCAGTCAGAATTCATCTAAATATATAATGGTGGATTATATGCATGTAGTCCTTAATGAGCCCTTATGGGGGCAGAAAAAAATATTTTCTACTTGTATTCCAATTTAATCTCATCGCTGTGTTGTTGATTGCGACTACATTTATTGATGTTGCAATCAATGTAGTGTAACATTGATTGCACAAAAGTAATCAATGTTGTTTAACAACAGAATACTTTTTGTAGAGTGTTGTTTCAAATTCACCTAAATCCACTCCACAGACAAGGAGGTGCATGTATATCAGTGATGCTTGTTGATCCATAATCCAATTAGTTCAGTGATTATATGTGGAGCACATTTCTGATATCTAGTAGGTTGGGGTTATTTTCAATTATGTCAATTCAATTTCTAAATGTATTTATGCTGTATTCACACCTAATCTCTACCAAATCCACATACAAAATTGAGCAGTAAGTGGTTAAGCTTTATGGCAAAGAACTCCATTTGTGATTCAATTGTGTGGAGTTTTTTCACTGAAATAAGAAATCTATTCAAACTGAGTTTTGACAATGATCGATCAATTTATATTTAATTTATTTATGTATCACCAATGTACAACAGATATGTAAATGTTACTGCAAAAGAAACTCAATGACAAAATCAATGCAATTCATACCAGTCCATTCATATGGATAGTTTTAAATACACAGATTCTACCTCCGTCATAATATTCATACGATACAGTAAAATTCTGTTGGCCATATTTTGCCAATTAAGTTATTTAAGGAAGCCCAGCAGAATACTGAGTTACTGAATTCCCTGCAAATAGGCATTATAATATGGTCTTAACTGTTTAGCCAAACCTCTTGGTGACATGGCCTCATTATCTTTAAATTTATAAAGAGTAAATTCAGAATACAAAATAAATAGGACTTTTTCCCCTGTGGGATGATTCACAATATAGACAAACTATTCATAAAGATAACACACAAAACCAATAAAGTTTTATTTAAAGAGCACATGCTTCCAAAGTCACTAGACTGCATTATTTTTTTTTAAATAGGGTTATGTTATAGAAGTATGATTAGCAATACATAACAGTGAGCTATGCTGAAAACGGAGATGAAATATCAGTTTGTTTATAAAGTGATAAATATGAAAATAACAGCGATTAAAAACAGTCAAACCTTTTATGGAATCCATATTTCCACGGCACACTCCTCTGATTGGTCAATTTGTTGCTACCTACAAACAGCAGCTCAGTCTTCCCTTTATGTTTTTTTGTTTTATATCTGTAATCGTGTTCACAACGTAGACAAATCTAAATTGCAAAATCAATCATTTCCATAGTTGCAGAAACCTTAGTGTCTTCTGCTCTTTAATATGCAGAAAGACAACTTATGCATCAGATGAGTGTCACTTCTCAAACAGCAACACTGTTTGGGATTTTGTCTGGAGACATGTTGTAGTACGGCAGCTTCTTTTCCTCATTCCTCCTTTTGATGGACCTGGTTATCTCTGCCAGTTCCTTCCTGAATTTTCCCATGGCGTCCTTTACTGGCTTCTCTATAAAGTGTTCGTCTGGATACATACCCAGATACAGCTGCATAGAAAGAAACTTTATTTAGGCAAAATGCATGCAGCAATAAATAAATCTATATTTTATAATTCAACTTTAAATGTAGACTTTAGCTCTCCCATCTATGCAGTTTAAATGGCAGCTTGTATTTTCTGCCAACCTCATTCTCCTGGTACTGGCTGAGGGCCCAGACGGCCCCCAGGTGCCAGCTGGACCGTCCACGATCAGGAAGGCTCTCAATGATCATTTTCACATCGACCTGCCCTTTCTCCTTCGGAGGGGGCTTCCGCATGGTAGAAGGGGCATTGGGGATCCAGGAGCACCAGTCATACTACACATTGCATACAAAGAAGCAAAATGTGTGGGAAATCAATTTTTTTTTTTGTCTTTTTACTTTTTTTTTGAAAAGTAAAAAGAAATTCCTCAACAACCCACCTGTCCAAAATTCACGGCAGCATGCTGGGATGAAGCAGTGAATATAATGACAGTCAGGTACTCTATCAGTTCGTCACGTGTCTTCAGAGACTTTGGAAACTCTTTGCACAGATTGGAGGCAAACAGAATTGAGAAAGCAGTCTTTACAAAACCACTCAATTATTTTGCAAGCTGTGCCGTGAAAAGACCCTTGCACAAATGATGATAAACTACCGGATGACATTACAACACCAACATTCAGGGAATGTCACCACAAGTCAACATTTCTGCATCTCCAGGCTCTGCAACCGTTTGTTTGTGAAGTGAATGTACCGCAGTGATCGAAGTCCTGCATCCCAAAGCTGCACACATCTTTGACGAAGGCCTGGATTTCCTCGTCTCCCTGCACTCTCTCATCACTGGTGTAGTAAATACCGATCACATCGGAGACAAAACTGCCAAGAAAAGTAATAGAGGAATAAATCGCGTACCCAAAGCATGCACAATTCATCTTATGACTTATTTCCTCAAAAGGACTACTGGACTGGAAAGAAAATTGTTTCTCACCTCTTAGTGGCTTCCCACACCTTGTGGCCATCATCCCTGTAGAAATAGGTGGGCAGCTCCTCTGTACTGTCCATGCCACGGCTCTTGATCATGTCAGGGAAGCAGAGAGACCTGAAGGTCAGCGTCTTCGTGGCTTTCTGGACAAGCTGGATGTGACCACCTCCGCCGGTTGCATTGGCCTTGATAAAGCACATAAGAAAACATCTTATCCTGATATACCACAATTTCAGGACTATAGAGCGCACCTGATTATAAGCCGCACCCCGCACATTCTAAAGGAGAACCATTTTGTTCATACATAAGCCGCACCGGTGTATAAGCCACATGTGCCTACATACAGACGGTACACAGAAAGAGTTTTCAAAGTTTTAATAATATACCTTAGCTTTTCTTTCCAAACAGAGCCTGTGACGCGGCAGTAACACAGCAGCAATGGGCTCTTTGCACATAAAGCTCTGACAACAACCGCACGCTTTCAGTTAC